>VYZW01040197.1:4399-102595 GCA_013401315.1 Balaeniceps rex | reverse complement strand
TAAAAACACATCACCCTCTGTGTTATGGGAAAGCTCGTGGAGCTGTCCCTTGGTGAGTTTTCCAGTGATGCTGAAAATGGTGGGAAGGCAATATAGCTCAGCAATAGCTCAGCTGTCTAGGAATGTAGTAATTAAGGCAGAGACCCTATGAGTTATTGGCTATCTAGATTATACTAGATTTGGGGTGCAAGCCTCCNAGGGTCTGTTTGAAGCCTAGTCCTGCCTTCCATAAGCTGGTTGAATTCCCAGTAGCTTCAGTAGGAGTTTCAAATACCTTTTCAGATGCATGAGAACAGCACCATGTGGCTTGAAATCTAGATGTGACAGGATGGACAAGTGATACACAAATACCTTGGTGCTGATGGCAGGCTTGACATAGGTACACAAACTCAGTGAAATCTGTGGATTTACCCGTATTACACAGAATCTGAATTGCTTAAGCACCATACAAGCAAATGCCAATCCTATTAAGTTTAAAACTATATGCTTAACATGCTATTTTTACAATATGTTAAATTTCAATATGTAATATTGAGATGTTAATTACTTCCCATGTTTTAATGGCTGAATTCACAAAACAGTGCTTGAGAGAGAAATCATTATTATCTTCCAGTGTAACTTAGGTCCTATGGACCATATTCCCAGCTGATGTAAATTGGTGTAGCTTTGCTAATGTCGATGACACTCTACCAAGAGTCTACCACTGTGTGTGTAGAGACACGATGTTTATGCAGGACATTCTCACTTTATGTTCAAAGAAAATGAAGAATCTGGATCCTAATTTTCTATGGATAAAGCAACTTTTATAGATAACTATTTATATAGAGTAAGATTTTATGATTTTTTTTTCCAAAAGTTTATATATTGAACCCTCTCAGTCCAAAAAATATGCAAGCAGAGTATATGTCATTTCAGACACACTGATTGATTGAATTTAACCTGAGGGTCTCTCAAAATGAGGTTCCCAGGGACAGCCCAGCTTGCATTCCCATGGATTTTAGTTCTTTTGACAGTCGTGGGAATTACTGCCTGGTCCTGTTGTAGCAGTGCTGTTACTTTTTGTCAGTGGTGATGAAGAGTCACATACCAGTTGCATGGGATCCTGACACATAAAAGGCTATGCTAACATTTGATAGATTACTAAAATGAGAGGACCACTGCATAAAAACATGCATGCAAACACTTCACAGCCACTGCCTATCTGTGCTGCAGATACTTCGGTCTGACTTGCCTTCTTGTCAGTGTTAAATTTCAATGAGAGCACACAAACCCTGCTTCTCTTTTTTAATACATGCACAACTCCGTGCTATGGAAGACACTTTACAAATGGTTTGTACTTCAGAAAAAAAAGACAAAATGCATTTCCTCTTCAATTTTCATACCCTAAGTTCTGCTGTTTTGTAATTGCTGCTAATGACCCTACTGATATAACTGAAAATTGAGCACCTTATCTAATTTCATGTTTTCCACAATTTGCTATATTGATATTGATGTTTCCGGTGTAACATTTTCCAACATCCTCAAGCTGGCTTATTTTCTGTTTCATGATCCTTGAATAATTCTTCCATAAAAATAAATCTCTTATTTGTAATTATGACGTTCTCCACGGAGAGTTTTTTTGTTTCAGTTTTATTCTTCAGTAACACCTATTTGATGATAACTTCAGTTTTTTCTGGGGGTTGTCTCCATGCCGAAGCAGAAGTGGCTAGGCTGTTTTTCCCCGAGGCCTTGCACGGCCCTCAGCTCTCGGCAGCTCTTACCCTCCAAGACAGACTTTACTTGAGTTGCCACAATTCAGCCTCTGCTAACCCTGCACCAGGAAGCATGTGACAGGTCTTTCCCAACATGAAACTACACAAAGACCTAAGTCAATCTAATTTCATATGTGTCCAAAGGCGCGGTTTAAGTCACTCCCTGTATGGAATGGGGCTACTTGCATTATGCTTCATCCACCACATGCAGCACCAGCAGTAGGTGCTTCCCAGCAAGCAAATGCTTGATTGAATTATTGGAAGGGTTAAGCTCAAAGGCAGACAGCCCACCAGTCTATACAGTGGCACTGACTGTTGTGGCAGGTCATTAATATTTGATTTTCAAAAGCATGTCAAAGAAAGAACTAAAAAAAATCCCATTAGCCTAAATCTGGGGGGAGGTGAAGACTACAACTTCATAAACACAAGGAGCCTGTGCCTCTACTGCTATCCTACCTGTATCTTGCTTCTGCACATGCTTGAAAAGCATGGAACAACCACTGCTCCAATTTACTAGTGTTTTTCAACCAGTTTCTGCTTCACAAGTCAGGAAGCTCATTATGCAAGGTGCGAGTTACCTAGATCAACTAAAAGTCTTCTATTTTCTTTAAACAAGAGAGGCTATCACTTCTATGACACACACTGAAAAAAATCGCTATCATTTGAATGGAGGAACCAATCCAACAGTTACCAGGAGTTGAGCTGGACCTACTAGAATTACTATTACTATATCATTGTTAATGTTCCCGCAGTGACTCAGAGTCCACCCACAAGATTATGCACAATCCCTGCTGTGAAGGGCTTACTAATTAGAAGAGACTGACTAAAGGATGGGAGAGTGGAAGCAGAAATAATTAAGGCTAAACACAGAGAGAGCTGTTCCAGTCAGCTGAACTGATCAAATATATTCCCTCCACTGAACAAGCAAGCCTTTTTTCCCCTTTCCAATGCTGTTTCCCTTTTTCTTCTTTCTACTTCTCCTGTCCTGGCTGTGCAATTCCTGGTTTTAGCCATATGGTTCAGCCTCCACCCTAGCCCTTACAGTCATCAGACACCTCCGTAAGGCAGTTCCACTCACTAACCTTGCAGAAAAAAATAAGACCATGCTTTTTTCCCCATCAGTTTTCTGCAAGACTAATGAACAGGCTTATGGAGGAGGCCTGAGCCTGCACAGGACACGCAGCAGGAAGAAGAGATAGTGGGGTGAGGGAAAGGCAGGACTCCACCCCAAGTGGGCATCACACGCTGGAGTTTTAGTTACTTTTATCTTCACTCTAGCTCATCATCCTACTGGTAGCTGAATCAAGGTAATTTTATTGCATCCTCATAGTTTACCACTGTTTCAATCACTTTCATATTGCACGTTTAAGACTTCTAAGCAAACAGACCGGTTAGAACAAGGGAAGAAGAAAGGATGGTGCTTGCTGCAAACACTGATGAAAGTGTGACACTGTGAGAGTCTGAACCCACCACCAGCTAATTCCCTTACATAAAAGCAAGCAGGACTCAGCTTGTGTGGAGTCGGAAAGCTGTACCTTAGCACTGTTCTGGGGAGAAGAATCACGATCAAAAGTTGCCATGTCGATACAGCACCACTGAACTGCCAGGGAAACAAAGCATACCTCATGTCCACATCCTGGGAAAAAAGCCTCAGCCTTAGCTCCATTAAACATTGCAATGGGAATACACTGAGTAGAAGAATTATGCGAGAGTATTATATTTTTTCTGTTGCTTTTTAGATGTATGGTTTCTTAGACATACAACACAATCTTATCAGATAATACATTTATAATCTTCACAGCTGTTAAGCTTGGTGGCTGTGAACTAACAGACAGCCCCAACACACCGAAGTCCAGAGGGGAAAAGTCCCCTCCACACATATGCACAGAAGAAGCAAGCTCTGATGATATCTGGTAAAAATAGGGAGATGAATGAAGGGGACCAATGGGACAAACCTGAAACACTTATTTTGCATGTGTCACTGCAATGTGCAAGGCATTTCTGTTCAAAAAAAAAAAAAAAAGGAACGTCATAAAGCAGAGAAAAAAATCTCATTTTTAATGTGGTAAAAGTCTGGGTCAAATATCTGACTTGGCCTGGAACACCTACATCTAAAACCACAGCTTTCAGCACCAACATACAAAAAAATAGAGCCTAGAAAAAGAAGGCAAAAACACACATCAGAAGAATATTTCTGAGTGGAGAAGGCTGTTTAAATGTCTCGTGCAAAATGGGACACAAGAATTTGTACAGGCATCTCTTGGATAGTAAGTTCCCAGTGCTGCGGATACTCTAAGCTAGGAGCCGAAAAACCAGAAAGCGTTAAAGAAGCTGCACTCAGTAATATACTAGAGAAGACAAAGTAAAGAACTGGGATGGCAATGAAAGAGTTCATTGTGCTGTACAGTTATGTACTGTATATATACATATAAGCATATTTTATATAAGCACGTTTGATCTTCCTCGTTGCTTTTGTCTCCATTTAATATAATAATTGAGAAAAAACAAGTGACTAATGCTTGCAAGCAGAGCAAATTAGCTCATAGCAGCAGAAAGGTTGGTTTAATTTTTCAGGTTTCTCAGTGATGACTTGAGCAGGTGTTCTAGTAGTGTCCCTTTTCAGCCTGGACCTGGCCTGTGCTGCTGCCAGCCAAGCTCTGGCAGAAGGATTATGCAAGGGAAGACAAGGCCAAATGACTGTGACGGGATTTCCCTATCTCTGCTACCCATACACATTTGTATTTTCTCACCTGGAACATTTCATTTTGTTGGTGCCTGTGGTTCGGCAGAAAAGCTGAATTAGAAAAGACAAGTTATGTTTTTGCATTTCCCACTGACTCGTGGTGTGACTGGACTGGGTCATTTCGTCTCTGTAGGCTTCAACTTCGAGAGATGCAGGGTGTCTTACAAAGGCCATGAGAGAGAAGCCTACACAGGAGGGACTCTTCAAGTTGATATTTCATAAGGAAACAAACTAGGGCCTACATGAAGACTCTAGATACAAAGCACCAAAAGTTTAAAGCCTTCTCTAAGCTTCAGAGCTCAAGACCAATCTGCATTAAGCAAAACAACCTCCAGTCTCTCCTACCTCTGCTCACAGCCATTCATGTGTGCTGGGGTAAACACTGCTCCAATATCACAACAACATACATTTACAACAATATGGTATAAAAAAATTGAAGGAAGCAGAAGGGGAAGAACGTGAAGAAATGTGTTTTGGTGTGGCTCACTGAAGGTTGCTAAAAGTCTTTAATAATCAACAAGGCAGAAAGTCTTGTGGTTGCGTGAAAGCACGGCAAAGGATTCCTGGCTTCAGCTTAGCTATTGATTCATTACACAGCTCGGTGAGTGACTTAACATCTTTATGTCTCTATTTACTTCCACATATAAAAGCAGCTTTAATAACCTTTGTTATTGCTTGTAAAGGTTAATCACCTTATCAGGCACAATCCCAATTATATAGGACTGCAAGTCACAAAGTATAGTTAGCTCAATTTACTTATTTGCAGTTACCTCATCTTATTCCCTACTTGCTTGTGGTTTTGTCAGGAAATAAAGCCCTACGACGTGCAGTACAAAGTCAGAGACTGATTATGCAAAATATCATGAAGCAATGAAGAGACACAACCACAGAACAGCAGGGAAGCAAGCAGTGTGGCTAGCATCTCCCAGGAAGCTTCAAGATCTGTAAATACATTTTCAGCTGGCACAGGGCACTTCTTTTAAGCAAAAGAAAGCTTTTGGTCTCCATTCCTTAGTTTCTTCATTCTAGTCACAAAATAAGGCAGGAAAGGAGTTCATCTGGAAAATGCGCTGCTAACACGCTCCAGTGGCTTGCTCTTGAGAACAAAGATTTCTGTTCACAGTACTTATAATCAGCTCTCAATTAAGTTAGCTTTATTCTACTCTCTATTAGGCAAGACACAGATCATACAAATCATAAATAAATTAGACTATAAGAACAGACTATATTTTGCACATTCACCTTTAAAGAACAGCATTGTAGTACGGATGAGACCTACAAGTCTCTGTGAGACAGGACCAGATTCCCTTCCAGCTTATGTATCTACGCAAAAATAACCATGGCATTTCATTATGCTTTCTTAACTCATTGCTAAATGAGGACACTGTTACAGGTGGTGAAACTCCAGTGAAAAAATAGTGAGTTCCAGTGTAAGCTAGACTTGATGTAAGAAAGTTTTTCTCTGACATAGATGTGTAAATATAACAAATACCTACAAGTAAGGACTGCATCTTCCCTCTTTGGCTAAAGCATGTTAAGCTTCTTCCTCATTCACAAGAGAGGTTGGAGAGTTAACTGCGAACACTATATGAAAATATTTGCTCACAAATGTGCATGGCATATGAAGTTCAGAAGATTTTTGTCCTTCATGCCCTATTTACTTATTCCCTGCATCCCCACGAGAGTCCTGTTCTCTTTTTTACTACACCTAAGATACACTATAAATCTTCCCTCAGTTTGGATTTGAGAGCAGGGGGACGGGGCATGCTGGAAAGCATGCTACGAGAGCACTTTGTATTGCAAGCATTCCGTCCTCCCATAGTACAGCCAAAGCAGCAAAAACCTTCAGGTGCTGCTGGGTACCCACCTCCTGCTGGCTTTTTTGTCTCCTTGAGCGTGTCTGTAAAGAGCTTTAAGTGGTGAGCAGGTACAAGTTTCCCTGACAAGCCACGTGCTCCAGAGCATGTGGGGTGCTGTGATTGTCGGCGGGGTGATGCAAGGTGAGCAGGGTGCCTGTGAGTGGAGCGTAATATTTGACCATGTTGAACGGCGCTGGGAGGTGGTAATGCTGTGTGGTGCAGAAGACACCGAACTCTACAGCAGCTTCTACATGGATTTGGCAGGAGGTGTGTTGGGTTTAGGAAGTGAGGCTTAGCCTAATGCTATGGCCCACTAAGGGTATTTTTCCTCTGCTGAGCTTATAGTAGGTCTGTGCAATACTGGTTCTAAGTTTAACAGATGAAGCAATGCATATTGGAGAAGTTCTTCAACCAGAAGTTCATTTTAAAATTTACGGTTTTCAATGTCTTCCTTGAAAGTGTGTTTCACCAGAAATTGTTACTTTGACCATGTCCATGAAGCAGGATGATTTTTTCTGAAAGATGTTTTCTTAAGTGGCTTCACTGAAAGCCACTGAACATACCCTGAAAGTAAAAGACAAATAAATATTCCAATATGTTACTCATTTTTTAGAAAAGCTGCTGATTATATGAGGTTTTAACTCATAATTTTTGATCGTTTGTGGTTGGCAAAGAATGAACAAAGTAGATTTTATGGAATGGCCATGCACGATACAAATAATACTTACAAACCAACTAACTTTACGGTAAAGCCTTCCCCAGCCAAAGAACATGGTACCTTTTGAGCATTAGCTATAATCTTACTTTTCCTTATTTTACTCATGATGAATTTGGAGAGGGGACTAGTTTGAACTACATGTTTGTACAGCATCTAACGCAGGGTTTCATGTAGTTTAAACAATCTGCTGAAACTCAGTTTTCAGTTCAGGTTAACTGCCTTGTACCCAGGTATTTAAGCATGCTCAAAATTGTCATATTCATTCAAAGGTGGAAAGGGAAGTAGAGGTTCTTAAGCTTTGATACCAACAATATAAATTTCTGGAAAAAGTAGAGGTTGCTTGCTGTATATTACAGTAAGCATTATGAAACCAAGAGAAAAAATGAGTGCATGCAAGGTTTCGAGCACCAACCCTGGAAGAAGTGTAGCTGTTTTGCTGTTATATTACTCTGTGCTAAAGCCAGTTTTGTAGGGGAATGAAGTGTCTGCTGTGAGCTATCTGAATAGAGAAGTGTTTCAAAGTGACTATTAAAAATAGCATGATTTTTCATGTGATAGTTCAGGTGGTTTTTTCTTTTTTTTTTTTTTTTTTTTTTGAAGTAAATAGACCCTAAAATTCAACACACAAACCAGGTATCTCCTTCAGTGCCATTGTGAATTCTGCCCTGACTTCTACCCTTCAGGAATGTGACTGGCCACAGTGGAGGAAACAAGATTCTGTTGTGGGCAGGAGGAGGACTCTGGAGATCAGTTGCTGGAGCTTCACTGCCCAAAGGCTTTGTGGATAGCTTCTTCACTGCAGGTCAGGAAAGTGTTTTGGGCACTGCTTATCAGTCAGTGCTGCCTCTTTCACTCTTGAGCGTACCAACACAAAATTGAAGCATGAAGTATAGCAAAGCATAATCCTCTGGGCTTGTGAGTGCTGGAACTGCTGGTGGGAAACAGAGAATGGGGAGGAGGAAAGAGCCCACATGGCAGGCAGAGGTGAAGTATAAGCGGTAGGGGCTCAGAAGCTATGGGGGCACAGCAAGGAGGGAGAGAGGTAGCAGCAGTGAGGTTTTCTCTCCCTTTCTGTCTCTGTTTAAGGAAAGTTACACTTGGTTTATCGAGTGAACAAGGTGCCGTATATATCCCTCAGTCACTGCTGCCAAGAGAGGAGAAGTTGTGATGGATGAGTAGGGCAATGTGCATGCAGTGAAAGTCTCTGATAGGATGTGGGGTGCAAAGGGATTCCTTTTTCCAGATGAATGGTAAACATAATTTCTCAGACACTTACAATTGCTTCTTTAATTAGAAATTAATGCGAGGAATGAAGTGGAGCCAGCATGATGCTTGTTTACAAGCCAACCTGCTAACTCTTTCGACCAGCTTGTTTAATTTGTGTTGATACTTCCTTTTAATGGTATATTAGTGCAAGATAGCATAACCTGAGAATATGTGAGCTGGTGGAAACCAGCTCACCTCAGGCTATCCATGCACTTTGGGGATAAAAGCACCCTGTAAATTCACACTTTGTGTTTCATGCAGTAGTTTGAATGCATGAGACTGGGGATGCAGGCGCATGAATAAAGATACTGATCCAAGGCTGTTGTGACTTGCATAACTTCACTGAAGCCAGAAGTGCCACAGTAATTTATACCAGCTGGGAATATGGTCCATTCTAACAAATTTAAGAGCTGTCTTGCTTAATAAATCTGATGAGCAAGCAGGAGCTTCATACACCCTTTCATGTGGAAAGCTCGGTGGGGCTCAAATATTTACATACATGTTTCTGGATGGACATGCACACTCTTTGTCTCCCTTACTCTGTGAGATTGCTCCAGACCTTTGAAATGTTCAAATTCCTGATAAAATGTGCTTCCAAGGCATTTTAAAAAAGAACAGTCCATGAAGGCAAGGAATTCATGCAGGATAGGTATCAAGACATTTCCCTGCAGCAGTCATAAGCAATGTAGATAGGTCTCTCCTAATCTGAAATGCCTCCCCTCTTTTAGATTGATCCTGCTATACATTACAAATTAGTGGAAGACCAGTGGAAGACCTCCTGCTGTTACTCCATGTCCCTGAGCTCAGTCTGTATCATGCTCTGGCTGGATAACTTTATATGAAATAAAAGATAGCACATACAGGTTACTTGAAATTTATTCCAGTGGCTCCCTACCCAAGCCACAGAGTGTCTCAAGTGTTAATGTTCCTAGTTAAGTATTTTAACTGTTGCCACACACTGAGATTTTACGTATCTTAAAATGCATTGTTTGCTGCCAGCCATTTTATTTTCAGTTCATACTGCTGCTGAAGAGTAGAGACACTCCTGCTAGAGACACTCCTGCTAGAGACACTGCGTCTCTTCTTTTTCTCATTTTGTTTTCTGAAACTGAAAATCATCATAATTGGCATGTTCAGTGGCTCTTTGGGTATCATCTCCCGCAGTGCTCTTCATCAGCAGAATCCGAGGATCACCCAAGTCCTGGTGTGGTGATTTATAGTTGCAGTTTTGCCAGAGTAATGAGTGCCTCTGGTGGGCACCTGTATGAGACTGGTATCTGACTCCCCAGCCTCAGGGTACACCATCCAGTACCAGATACTGCCTCTGTTCACCTCTGCAGCATCCTAGAGCCATGATTTGACACAGATGAGATGAATACACTTAACGATTGAATGTCCATCAAATTTGCCAAAGCACATGATAGACTCTGTGCTATCTGCAGCAGGACACTTTATGCCTCATCTGGCGTAACATCTGTCAAAATAAACTTCCCCTCTCTCTGCCCCTAAAATTTAATAAGCTGAGTCTGTACTGAATCAGCTCTGTGTAGCTTGTGGCCACAGTGGTTTTGATCTGTTACTAGCCAGCCTAAAACTGTCACATCAAATCCTGGCCCCAGGTGTATGCTTTGTGGTCAAGAGCACAGTACAGAAAACTGGGCTTCTTGCCTAGCTAGCTGAAGGCTAGGACACAAACACCAGTTTTGTTCAGAACACCAGCTTTTAGGACAGTCAGAACCACAGCCAAGGAAAAGAAATACAGAGTGCCTTGAATGATCTGGAGTCACCTATTGCCACTGCTTTGATTTTTTACTATTTTTATTTTTTTAACGTATTTTTTGTTCAACAGTTGTGCCAGGCATTCCCAACAGCAAGAGTGGCTGCATACGCAGAGGTGTGAGTATTGCCTTTTTGACTTTATAAGCCCCCTTGGAGGAGGTTGATCATCCCATTCTATGAGGGTTAAAAGCCATGGTGTAAGCAGTTCTGGCCTGCTATGTAGTACTGGAAATGAGCATGCTGGTTGTCCCTCTTGCAGGGAAAGGGAGCAAAAAGCCGTCTAAAGAGCTACTGATTGCTAGTGTCATCATTGCTCTGTTTGGAAACTCTTTAAAAGAGTATGATGACCAAAATCTTGTGCAAGACTATGGATCTCTCTCAGAGAGAGATCGTCTGCCATGGTGATTCATTGTGCAGCTGTAGTGTCCAAGCTGATCCTCTCCCTACCCCTTGCAGAGTTATTGAGGCAGAGCTTGCTATGCAAGCTACATAGGGGTCTTGAGTGCCATGGTCCTGAAGTTCTGAACCCAAACGTACAAGCAGAGGCCTCAGATACCAGGAGATTATTAGTTACAACATTTCCTGTAGAATTCAAGGATATTGGCAGGAATTAATCAATAAAAGGGTTCTCCAGAAGAACTCCCTTCTTTTTTACTATTCCTTTTACCCTTACTGCAGAGCTGAATTAAATGTATGCCAAAAAGCCTACTGAAAAGAGAAGGAGAGAACAGTGAAAGACAATATCAAATTCAAGTACTTCTAAAAAAAGAGCTCTCAAACCTGATATGTGTCAGATCCCAAATTCTTTCTTTCAGAGTGGATTAATCTAAAGTGAAATGAGGTAGACTGATTCCAGAACAGGTTTTCACACACGAGTTATTCTGCAACAGTTATTGCAATGTACATGTACTCCATCCTGTCAGAATTAACTTTCAAGTACAGACAAGCCCTTCCATTAGACTTGAGTGAATTGCAAAAACATTTAATAAAGGTGATTAGTTATAAAACCTGCAGTGGCTGTTGTAGTTCATTTTTGTTTTGCTTTTCACAAACATTTTATGAGCTGGCACTAAACCTGCTACGTTTTCCAAGCAATAGGGAACCTTGACAATTCTTCTGTGACAGTGTTTGCCCAAGTATTTATACCAGAACTTTCAGTGTGCCTGGTCTGAAAATTGTTAAGGAATCAGCAACTCAGGGAGCACTTGAAACTTAAATAATGAAATCTCTGTGAACAGTACTCATAGCATTACAGATGTCAATTATTTCTTAACAGCCTACTGGGTCACATGAATGTTTACAACTTTCATAAAGGGAGCACAAAGAGAACTGTCAAAGACATAAGCCTACGCATCCCTGTTAGCCTGGACCATGGCCATCACTAGCTTCATTACCACAGATTCATCCTTCAGTGTACGTTAGCGCTGATATCTAAAGCAACAGGAGAATGAAGTTCCCTGTGCATTTTGCATCAAGTTTCAGATCAATGTTGAGTTTGTCATTGACATTTCAATGGCAAGCACACCTCCCTATTCAGAGGATGAATTTTGGCACTGTCTCCTTTAGTTAATCCTTTTAAAAGTGCTTTAACATCAATGGTAGTATTTGGCTCTGCATGCATGATTTCTGGGCAACTACTCAAAACTTACTAAGCAATAATCTTTTTGTTTAATCATTCACTGCAAACATGTTACATAAAATGGACCGACAACAGAGTCACGAGACTCCTTTTTCCACTGGTATGTACAAATGATGAGACTTGAAAAAGTCTTTGAAAGCTAGCCAGTGCAAAATTAAATTTGCTGCTGTGAGAAACAAGAACTTTTTTCAAACCAGTGAAATTAGATCTCCTTAAGTCACTAGTGTGTCTCTTCCCATGTGAAATAGAACATCTTTTGGAAGACCCAGGTACTGAAGGATTGATGCATGTTGTTTGGTCCAGTAACAGGTAGGGCAAGGCAGACCATTAGAAACTGCATGGGCTTTTATGGAGCCTAGCCAAGAAGAAACACTTGTGTACTACCAAAAAACTTCAACCAGTTCAAGAAAGCCGTCGTTGCATACCCACTGGGAGAGACTGCTGGGTCTGAGATGAGGCAACGCTGCTGCTCGAAGGCCCTCAGCAAGTACATACTAGGGGCTGGATTGTAATACCCTCTAGACAGGCATTATCAGAGGAGACATATGGAAATACACGTGTTCTGTTGACTGGCAGAGATTTCTCCTGTCTGTCCTTGTGTTGTGCACTTTGAAGGTGCTTAAAGTCACGTGATTCTTCTGCTTCCTTGTTTTTATTTCCCATTTGCCTCTCGCTTAAGACAAGCTGGTGCTCACGGGCTGGAATGTGTCATCACTTTCTCCCCGTGTGATCTAATCTTCATGCCTATGGTTCAGTTGCCACAAACCTTCCCGCTTGAGCAGCCTGCTGCAAGGCACATTCAGCAGGGGCCAAAAGCAATGTTTGCTTTGCAAGGAGACATTGCAAATGAAGTGGTATTCATTTAGAAAAGGCAAAAAATACAGCAACAGAAAATGGAGGTGTGACTGGTGGACGACTCTGCAGAAATGAACGCTGTATTTGGGCAAGCCATTGGGTTGTTTATTGTGTAAGTATAAAGCACTTAATTCAATAGAAACAGTCTGGAAAAACAGAAAAGAAAGAATAGGCTGTCTTGAGGTAATTCACCATTCAGCAAGCACAGGGGGATTGTTACCGGACATGCCAGAGCTGCCACCTTTGACTTTCAGCCCCCTAGCAATTGACCTAGGAGCCTGCCTTGGTACAAGGCAGGAGTGCAGTCAGTGAATGGACCAAGAGAAAGGGGATGGGGGAAGCTAGTTGTGCCCTTTCTCTCCAGGTACTTTTTTTTGGAGGTGGTGAGAGGGAAAGCGAGCCAGAGGGATGATTTTCATAAAGGGAATTTTGAAGATACTAGGTCTGTTGGTCAATATTTCAGTAGGCGCTGTAGTTTTGCTTCTAAATGCTGAAAAAGAGACGTTTTGTTTTCAGAAAGCTAGGTAATCCATGTGTACCACTGGTCTCAGACATCTGAGCAGCAGGGTCACAGGTGCCTGAACTCTGTGCCAGCCATAATGTCAGTGCCGGTGGAGAGACTTACGGTCCCGCGCTCAGCCCCAGAGCAGAGCAGCTCCACCTCAGGAAAGCTCAAGGCCATGAAGGCTGACACCTAAGATACTGCGCTGACACGTTTCAGCAAGGCATCTAGCCCTGTCTTGGGGACGGCGCATAAGATTGCAAAGTGGTTGTAGCTTTCGACAATTTTCCTGTGTGTACAGTTAAAGAGGCCTGGCTATTTTTGTTTACAGGCATTCTGTAGGCATTTAATGTTTCGAGGGTCTCTAAGGCATTTTTGGTTGCAAGTTTTTCCACAAGAGCTCATTTCCGACAGTATTAAACCTATAGGTAAACCAGGTTAATCCATATAACATGTTTTAGAGCAAAGATTTACTCAACTTGAAGAATAGCATGCAATGAAGAGCTGGACTTGTAAGTGAGATTTTTTTTTTTTCTTTGTTAATGTACTCTAATTTGTCAACCACAAAGCTCTGCGTTTTTCAGGATTTGTACTTAGATGGTATTTCCTTTCTTTTCCAGCAGTGGCCTACAGTACTGCCACCTCCTTTTCCTTGCTGCTTGTGGAAATATCTTTGCCCATGACAGCAGTATGCTGAGGTAATCTTAAAGGGTTCACTTGCAATTACTAGGCTCTACCTAAGACCCGCCTCCACCCTTCATAAAATTTATTTTGTTCATCTCAAAAATAATGTCAAACGGTGATTCCCTCTGTTTCACATTACATTTATTAAACATAAAGAGATTGCCTCACAGATAAATTGCTTTGGAATGCATCTGTATACATGTCTCTGTATGTGTTTTTGCATAGATAAAAAGTTATAGATGGATATACACACACACACCCCTCCAGCCCTATATGCGTAATGTACATGCACACATATTATAGAAAGAAGAAATACCTGTATAAACGGCTGCTATTTGTTATTCTACACTGTTCTTCTGGAACGTGAAATAGCAAGTTTATACAGAAGGCAGTATTGTCAGTAGCTGGCAAACCTTTGAGGAACAAGGAGGAAGAAGATGTTTGGTAACTTTATGAATGCTGGAAGACAAAATAGGTGAACAGAGCCCTTACCTCCCTATGAAGCCCTCAGGCCAGAGAGGCTGTCAGAGGGACAGGGGCTACCTGCAAAAACACTATTGGCTCTGCTCTACAAAAACCAGAAATTGTTCCACCAAAGCAACAGTTCCCTCCAAAACACCACAGCCTTGCAGGTAGCTATGGGGCCACCGGGCCTGGCAGTGCCCGGGGCATACATCCTTCACCACCCCTGGTCCCAGGGCATGGGATGCTGTTGTAGGAGCCTCTGCTCTTTGCTCTGGTGTTCCCCAAACACATCCCTCCTGGAAGGTTGTTTCATTTTTGGGAGGCTGGTAGGGAGAAGCAACTTTGTATGAAAAACCACATTGTCATAAATAGTGCAGAAATAATCTGTCTCTTTTTCAACTGAAATTAAAGGTCAGATAACTTTAGGCTCCATCTATGGCTAGCATTGCCTGCAAACATTTCTGGGTATAGCAGCTCAGTTGTCTATGCTATTAAATTGTGCTCACAGTGCGTTGCATGATGCTGGCCTACAGCTTTTTTCCAAACTTTTCTGGACACATTTAGGGAGTTAGTGCAAGTAAGAGACCATTCCCAATAGTCAGGTTGGATGCAGACACCCCGCTCTGGAGGCTAACACCAATGTGAGCCATTCTGGGTGACAAATGGTTAGAACTTTTTATATATTATTACAAAAGGATTAGGTTCTTTGCCCCCTTACAACTTTTACTACTTTTATTTCTACTTCTTCTAAGATTGAAAATACAAACCTTAAGTCCTGCAACTGTCAGTCTAACTTTACATGGGAATTTACAAGTTAGTCCAGGAACAATATTTTTTAAATTACTTAAGTGAATCTGAGTCTCAGAAAAATGTGGATCTCAATGCAAACTTTGTTGGTTGAGTCCGTATCTAATTGTATTATAAAGCAAATTATGCAATGGGATAACCTGCTTACTGTGTTAGTTGAGTCACCTTCATCAAAGGCTTTCATAGGAGGTGATATAACATCCCAGTAGGCATATAGAGTTAGTGACTGTGCATTGATGGCATGATAGGAAAGATGTCGGACTGGAAGATAGAGAGGATGTTTTCTAAGCTCTGGGTAAGTATGTGACTTCTATGTTTTTATACTGCAAAGTCATAGGGAAAACAAACATAAAAGGATGTCCAAAAAACACTATACATCATTTGAATTCCCCAAAATAATGCAGGAATTGGGGTTTTTTTGAGTACATATTACACAGCTAGTAACATCTGAAACAAGTGGTCTAAAATGAATGACATTGCTCTTTGTTTTTCCCTTCCCCGATTCAGATTTTCTTGAACCATCTTGGGACTGCAAGCGTTCAGTGACTTGCCTGTGTCCTTCAGGAGCAACAAGCTTTTGATCCTGCTCATCCTTTCGCATGAATTTTATGGAATCTGTGATCACAAAAGCTGGCTCTTTTCCTGGGTTATGTATGATTCAGGCTAACCAGAGGGCAGAGGGAGCAGTGGCCAGCAGATTTAGGCCAGCACCTTCAGAGGTGGTGAGAACATGACTTAGTCTTTGTGAGCAACAGAATCCCCATAAACTATCATTTAGTTGGTTTGCTGCATTTAGCTATTGCAGGTTTTTTTGTTTGATGTTTAATTTGTTACTGAACCTTGAGCGACCTGGTAGGACATACGACATCAACCATGAGTAATCATTTGTTTGTAGCTAGTTACTATTAACACTACCAGGTAGGTTAGTCAATAATAATAAAAAAGGCAAAAATGCTCAATAAATATTTTTTATCGGTATTTAAAGGGTCTCCCTTTTGTGTCTCTGATGACTGAGGAAATTAATAAGCAGTGTCGAAAAGGTTGACATTATTGTGGAGCAGAGCTATAAATATATAAATAAATTACTATATATGGTTTTCTATCAGGACATGTTTTGTATTGACTACTTGTCTTGCTACTAAAATGCCCCTGTTTTGTCAGACTTACTCCAGAACTGCCCTGCTGCAATTTTTGACTGATCTCTCCCTCTTTCTCCTTCCTTTTTTAAAACAAATATCTGAATGCAGCCTTTGCTATGGTGGGTCCTGAGGTACCGAATTACCTTCTGCTGACATCCAGCTCATCTTCCCAATCCCAGTTTCCAAACTACACTGATATCATCTGTCTATCTATCTACTCAAAGCTGTATTTACTGTGACCAATGTTAACCCCAGTTCCTTCCTCAGTTGTGTCTCCAGCCTAACTCCCTTTATTTACCAGCTCTTTCAAATAAATACTCCAGTTAAGCTGGCAGTTACAGACATGTATTAATAAATCAAACCAGGTAACCTTAACTGTCTTTTCTGGTCCTTTGGTCTTGTGAATTTCCTTAGGGTTTGTCAGTAAAATATTAAGAGGCTGCATGTCACTATTGAATTGCTTTATTTACTTTCATTGAAAGATTTTGGGGAACTGTCATTTTGGTGTTTAGTTGTATAGCACCTGGAACACTGAAAGCTTGGTCCAGGCCTATGGCTCCTATGACAATTGACCATTAATAAAATATGAAGAGTAATCATTGGTAAATGGCAATCTCTGTATTACACTGGCGAAGCACGATCAGTACTTTGGTCATGGATACCAAAATAAAAAGAAAAGATAATTGCATGTCACCTGGAAGCCCAATTCAGTACTGTTCGCACTGCATTAGATTGGATGTACATTACAAGGAGATAATCAAACTTTAAAGCACTTAAAGAAGAATTGCCATGATTTGATTCAGGTTATCTAAAACAGTTAGACAGCCTGGTTTTAAGACAGGGAAGCTTCATTCACTCTTTATTCAGAATCATAGCTGGTGTCCTACAAAAATACCCAGGAATTTTCCCAGATACATGGGAACATATTAGTGGCAGCAGGACACTACACTATTTCCAGGTACTACTCTCACTTATCAGGAGAGTAAAAGTCCATGGCTTGCCTGAAAAGAATCAAATAAATAGTTCCACACAGTACAGGGCAGAGGTACATCAACAGCCCTTATGCAGGAACAAAATGCCAATAAAGTTTCTGACCAAAACAGTTCTAAAACCATGCAACCGGTTCCAGGGCCATGGAGGCATGTGAGATTGAGACGTCGTGAGAAGGAGTGACTACAAAAATCCTATTCTGTGTGGGAGTCTTTGAGTGAAAGACCCATCCCTCTAGCTGCCTTATTCTGAATTACTAGGCTGGAACTACACTGGGTCTGTTTAATGATTGTGCTTCAGAAATTGTTTTGTCAAACCAAACACATTTGTTTGAACTATCAGTTTCAACGTTTTTGACTAGATTTTGCAAGTCCAGTGTACATAAGAGCGAAAAACTTAAATACAGAGACTGACCTTTTCACTCTGCAAGCAGAGGTTGCAACAAAGTCATGCCTGATTAGAGATTTCAGAAGATTTCAAAAGTTTTGAAAGCCTTGGAGGTATTTGTGAAACACAACCTGGATTTTTATGGCTTGTTCCAATGTTGACATGCACTGAGAGGCAGAGAAGGACCTGGCACTCCAGCTAATCCAGCACACTCTGCTGACTCAGAAGCATAGCTGGAGACTAATAGGACTCTGGTTTACATGGACTAACAGTTGATAGAGTCTTTTAGCCAACGTCCTCACTTTGGCATCTTCTATTTTCTTGTCAAATGTAAAGTGAGAATTTCTAGCTAACCTTGTTACTGCTGCGTTACTATCTATGCCTGCATTATTTATTTCCAATACAGTTTGCAATAGCAGTGTAAATCTCACAGATAGAATCTTTCCCCTATGCTTGTATCAGACGTAAGCTTGTACGTAAGCTGTTGTCTTATATAGACTTTTGCAGATGATGCAGTAGAGGAGACAGATACCCATGAATCAAAGATGGCATGAAGGGGGTTTCACTTGCAATGAACTATGTTCCACCTAGAGGTTTCCTAAGAAGCAAAGAATACAGATTGAAGATAGTCCCCCAAAGACCTGCTTTCTGGCATACAGCAAATGGAAAGGAAACGTGCAGTAGTTTAACCAGAAGGATGTTCAAATGGATTACGACTGTATCAGAAAGAGAGCTTTATCATTTCTATACTCAGTTTTACCTGAGTGTAAACTGCTGGGACAAGATTGATTCAACCCGAGAGACCGCAAAATACTGTTATCCAAAGTGAAGCATTTCAAAATGTTCATGCAGGTTCCAGAGCTTCTCCTGCTGCCAAAGTAATTTAAATTTAATGCATTAACTTTATTTAAAAATATCTCTCTGCTTTGGAGAGGAGTTTGGAGACAGCTGCCCTTCCTCTCAGCATACGTAAGTGATAATGGCAGGTGAATATGTACTATACAGTAGCTTCATATTTCTCCCATTAGGATCCATGTCACTTTCTATTTTTGAGAGCTGACTGAGTGTTTACTAGGCTACACTTCATCCCCCTCCTTCCCCTGTACCGTAACCTTGTAACCCAAGATGCTGGTGGCAGTATTGGGTTTGCAGTGCTCTGACCTTTTGTCCCTCTACTTGAAATTGACTGGTTTTATCCCGCGATGGCTGCCGGTTGGGTTACACTGATAACCTTTCATGACATGCTTGGTGAACTTCCCAGCAGAAACAGGAAAGAACCATGGCTTACCTCAATTCAAATAGCAGCAATTCGAAGTTGGGTCCCCATTAGGGTGGGATAGTGTTAGATCTTTCTGAAATTGCCCTGGATGCACATGGGGCCATGACGGGACTTACCATTTAAGCCTTTGGGTGACTGATCCACAGGTGACCCAGGGACTGAATTCACATTCTGGGCCCCTTTCTCCAGTCCTTATTCAGGCAAAATACTTAGTGAACTTCTTAGGTATTTTGCCTAGTAAAGACAGAAAAATCGATCCACTTGTGGAAGTCATCACATTCAGTTAACAAGAAAAAGCAATTCCTTACCCACTGTGCCACCATACATCACCCCCCCACACACACCCCCCACCCTCAAAAGATCTCCAGGAAAGGAATCACATGACAAATGGGAAGACATTTGAATGGTTTTGTCACTCCTATTTGGAGGGCCTCCAACTAAACCCCCTGGGAGTTTTACCTGTGTGCAACTGCAAGATCAAACTGGAAACGAAGCACTGACTGCCAGTGTTTGGTGGCCTGGTTCAGGGAATAAAAAGACTTGGTGGAAGCTGGACAATTGCTACCATTTGTTAGTAAGTCTCTGGGCTTTTTTATTTATTTGAAATCTTTCAGACTATCTAAAAGTAAAGCAATATGTTTGCACCCTTTCTCCTAATTTCTGTTGTGCGACTGAATTCATGTTTCTATATCCCCCTCATTTCACTTCCAAAAGGTTTTATTTTCTATTTCTGTGACTATCCCAATCTGGAATACTAAACTTTATGTTCCTTTTTGTATGCAAAAACTCATGGGGGTGAACACAGTTCTCAGAAAAAGATCAAGAAAGTCCCCATCATCTAGCTAAAAAAGCATTATTTTGAATCTCCTCTTTGCATAGTGTTTGAGTTAATTTTGGCTTCGACATAACTGTAAAACTGTGCCTTAGTGACTAGCTAGTTGCTGCTCAAAAGGGCAGTTCCACCTCTTCTGATGCCTGGCTGCACCTTCCCACCCTTCCCCTTGGCCAGCATGGGCACTGCTATGGAGAACCAGGTCAGGAAGCTCAGCTGGCAGCAAATTAATCTCTCTTTTTTCACAGTTTAGTTTTTTGCTGGTTTGGTTTGAACAAACTCACTGAGGGTTCAGAAAAATGCAGAGTTAAACTAAAAAAAACACACTGTTAGATAGGCTCAAACATTTTCTGAAACTTTACCATTTGCCAAAAGTAGAGTTTTATCTGGTATGACTAGAAATCCTTCTATCTTGCCACTTTTTCAGACTGTGGTCTCTTAAATGACCCCCAGATTTTGACAGTTCTGGAAAGCTCAGTGGACAACACTTGGGTTCCTTCTGGCCCACATCTCTACACCTTGCTTTCCCTCCACCTCCAAAACACATTCAATTATACTCAAGGCAGCACAAATTTTGAAAGCTTTTGCACATAATTTACTAAGAAGCAAACAGACTTATTTTGCCTTTCAGGTATTTTAATGAGTTGCTACTACTTTTCCTAAGCAACATTCTTTAGTTTTAACCATTAGTCTTCTTTTTTATTCAGCCCTTCTTTGAGGAATTAACGTCCTTTTTCATAAAGCCATAGCCTATCAGTGGACACTTGAAATACAACCAACTGCTGTTTTTCCTACATGTCATAGTCAGATTTCATAGCACTTAATTTTTTTAATGTGGATGCACAGACAGGGAGTGTGTACTCAGTCATAGACAAGACTCATTTGCTTTGATTAAGTATTCATGAGAGTAACTGCTGACCATTCTAGTATCTCCAGAGACCAAAATATGCTCTTTCCCAAATCACTAGAAAATAGACAGCAGCAGGGGAAGCGCACTGACAAGACCTTGCTGATTTATGCTAGCTTCCCAGTTGAGCAGTCACACCTCTGGTTGCTTTAAGAGGTAATGGACCTTTACATTGAATCCTTGGTTTGTCTGCCTGACCTGCCAGTTAACTGGTGGTTAACAGTTAATGCATTTCCCAAGAGTGTCCTGTGATAAAGGAACATGCTCGTGGTTTCATAATGCGTATTTCATTGCAGGTGCTATCTCCATCAGTTAAAACTCTGTCTTTTCCTATTTACAACAGGGTTATAAAGCTCCATTGATTTTCATGCTTTGGAAAACAGTAGCTAATATAGTGTACAAATCGCAAGCCTTTTACCCGCATATGTGACTTTTTTAGAGCTCAAAGTATCATCCTTGATAATGATGAGAAATGCTGGCCTGGCTCTTACACGTCTGATAAGTGTGCACAAAACAGCTGAGTGAACTGACAAACCAAGGGCAAAAGGCAAAGAATGTGCATGGGATTAAGGTAGACAGTGATCCTCCCTGAAACATGCTATTTGATCATTTCATTTTGAAAAGGCAGTATGACTTTGAAGCCCTAACAGTATTTTCCATAGAGCTGAAAAGTAAGGATGACAGATGTCCCACTAGCTCACTACTGTCACTGCATATATAGTTTTCTTGTCACCACCTACAAATCCCAGGATATGACTGCCTTTCCTCCCTCCCTCTCTCCCGTTTATCTCTCCATGTCTAACTCCACATTTCCTCACCCCACCTGCTCTGCCAGAGCTCCCGTCAGCTTCCCTCACAATCACTGCTGCTGAGTCCCTTATAAGCAGCAAGTTTCCTGAGCTCATCTGCAAAGTCCCTATCCTTCTTTTAAAGGCTTATTACTGTCATGCTTCTAACTGCAAGCAACTGAATGTACCTCATCTTTTTATAAAATAAAAGAAGGAAAGAATGAGTTTCTCGGGTAAATCCTGAGCTGAATGATGTCGCAGGGAAAACTAACATTTGGTCAGGATCTTGCTGACATGCACTGCTGATTTTTATTGGTATCAATGGAAATCTGCATAAGGATCTAACTTCTCTTGCAAAGCTTAAAACAGGGCAAGGAGATAACAACAACAAAATGAAGCTCATAAGAAACTAGAAGAAAATTATTACAACACTGACAGAGGTCATTCTGTGAACAGTCAGCATATTTTGGTATTGGACCTCAATTTTGCCTCCTACTGCTCTGGCCGGGAGAACTTTTCATACAGGGGCGTTACATCTGGCCTGAAAACATTCTCCAGACTCCAGCAACGATGTTCTTTCTTTCCCCCTGTCAGGGTCCTCCAGTCCTTAAGGCACAACTTTCCAAGACTCCCCCACAGTCCATACACGCTCTTGCCAAAACTCTACCTTCCTACTTCCTTACACCAAATTCGTCAAAAGGAAATTCTCAACCTCAACCACTTTACTCACAAATGAAATGAAAGATACAGGCTATGTCTACACAGCACAATGAAGATCTAGGTATTACCAAATTACTTATTTTCAGGCCTTGAAGCAGCACAGTACAGTGGACATTAGCACCTAAACTAATACCAAACAAATTTTTATATCTCTATGGCACCAAGCTAATGCAGCAGTGCTGCTTCCAGCACTCCAGCTAGCATCTCTGCATGGCCCTGTCCTGTGGCATGTGGATAACCTAATGCATGTCAGCATCCACCTGGTAGCTCTGCACCACGTGAGACATACCTATCATAGCTGCTCCATGCATCTGAAACACAAGCACAGGACTTCATCTCAGTTGCCTAACCCCTCCTGAGAGTCTTTTGCATCTTCCATGGCAATACAGGGTGCACTTCTCTTCAAGCATCACCTCTAGTTATTGACTCTCCTTGCTGAAAAGAACTTTCTTTTTAAGAAGCAGAAGGTAAATATGGTCTCCTCCTGCCCTTCCCCTGGGGTTTTATCATTCTTCTGTCTTCTCTGTTAGTTACAGCAGATAAGACTGATTCAGCCAGCCAGCAGACTTTTTGCTCATGAAGCTATAGTTCTGCTTCTGTCCTATGCTGGATGTCCTCTTTTGAACTCAGGAGAAAAATATGTTTTAGTGCCTGAACTGGCTGACTAAATATTTCAGTAATTAGGTTAAGTATTGTCTGCCTTCCTGCAGATGTGTAATCATTTTAGGACTAGATTAACTCTTTGCACCTACAATATCAACAGTCACATAGACAAATGTTATATACAGAAGCTATTCAAAATAACCCACATCCTCTGCTATCCTGGTGGTCACTCTTGGGTTTTACTAAGGGTGAATTGTAATCATATGAAAGATCTTGGACCAAGATAGTACAATTCCCATGTCTTTCCTTTCATCAGCAAAAAAAGCACTGCATTAATAAGAAAAGTTAAAACCATGTATCCTTAAAGTCACCAAATAAGTGTAGTGCAATTATATTTCTCAGACTGTCTGGCTTTAAAAGAAGTCTGTGTTCACAGGGTACAAAACATCCACTTTCACAGACATAAATACCAACAGTCCACCCAGAAGCAATTCCCACCAGCGAATTTTTCCACAGGTCCCTAGAGGGCGATGTATCTAAGTAAAATGCAGAGCAGTGAGGCTCCAGGGGAAAATCAGCAAAGGAGAGATCCTCCCAAGCTGCAAAAACAAGTAAGAATTAAACTTGGCAGATATTTCTCAAGGTGATAAGAAAATACGTCAAACGTACGGTGCAAGCAACTCCCTGAAACATGTCAGAAACAACCTCCTGGCAGCGACCAAAAAGTTTCAATTCCACTGTGTATGCAAGTCCACCTGAGACTTCAGGTTGGAGGGGTGGAGGGGGCAGTACCTCTGGAGGAAGAGCTCTCTCATCACCAGACTCCTCTTCCCTCCCTACTCAACCTACTGTGAGCAATTCTAGCCCAGCAATGCCATCCGTGGGTTTGCACAGCCAACGCAATGAAACCCAATGTGAGTTTGCTCCTCTAAGCATTACCACAGAACAAGCAATGACCATATATTTTTAATAACAGTAGCTTCAAAAAGTACACTCTGTAATTAACAAGAAAATACAAATCTGAAATAGGAATTATCAAAGGCCACTAGTGTCAGAGGTTATGTGGAGAACAATTAGCACGGAGCTGCCTTAAAGCTCGTATGTGAACCCACGGTGTGCTCCTTAGGCCCAGAAGATACTTCCTTCATTGCAGACATAGCACAAAGCTGCCTATAATATGTCCCTTCCAAGCCCCCACTACAAGACAGATAAACATGTAGAGAGCAAGGGAGTCTCAGTTACGAAAAGCATTTAATAAAATGTTTTACAACCGTGTTATATTATAGCTAAGCAGGCATGAGTTACAGCAACTTCCTTTCGACCACTAATACTTAATCCACATGCAATTCCGTTTCATAAATGAACACAAGAGAATACGGGAGACTTTTCAGGCAGATATAATTTGTTCTGAATTTATTAGGGCAACACTGCAACTCATAGATCACCACCTGAATTTCAGAGCACAAATGTAGTTCCACTGTGTACACCGGGGAAGTCTATAAACACTCCCCATACAACAGGAAAACCTTAAATGACATCTCCAAACCTTGGGCAGATGTGCTACATTTCTGGATGCCCGTCACAGCTGGACCATGCTTGTCTGTACAGTGGGCCAAGCCAAAACCCTGGACTCGTGTGCGTTCATACCATGAAGAAGCTTGTACCTCAGTCAGGAACAAAGCTTTGGGCTATACTCCAAATTAATCCTTAATGAATGACTGGTCTTTCTAACCCTGTGGGACATTTTTTCTTTAGGGATATTTTCCTCAGCCTAGGAAGTGAAAGAATCATCAACAATAACTGAACATCCTGCCTCCCCTGCAGTTAAGTACTAAATCATTACATTCCTGCAATTTTTCCTTGTCCTCACCATTTCTGATGGGAGAGGGACTCAGAAAGGATGAGCATATGTGTCCAGCTGCACTGGTGCTGCTGTAACTTCATTGCCGTGTGGCCATTTGCCTTGCTCTATGCAGAACTTGCCTCTGCCTGTGGTGTCAGCACAAAGCACAATAAAAAGTAATGTACTTTGTCTCCCAGATTATCTACCCATGGTCTGTGTGTTATTACAGTAGGCTGCCCAACCAAGACTGTCCAGCTCGGGAGAAAACTCTCTTCCTAAGTGAGAGGATGTGACTCTACGGGGACAGTGAGCGAGGTTATCCCGGGACAGGCAGCAGACCAAAAAACAGATTGCATCAGCATGGGAAAGGACTGGGTAGGAGCGCAGGGTGTGTCGGGGCATGCTCCCAGGCAGAGAAAAGCTCAGAATAAACAGGGAGAAAGTCGCTGGCCGAGGGCTTGAATAAAGGCCTCGGAAATGCAAAGAACTGGGCCACGCTAATGAGGGCACTGGCACTTCCCTGCGAGCAGAAAGCTGGGGAGGAGGGTGGAGGGAAAGGAAGGGAAAGCTGGACGTGGAAAACTGTGGAAGAGTTGCAAAGAGAGCTTTAGAAAGAAAGTAATCTGAAACCTCAATCTGATGGAAATAAACAGTACTGTTGATCAGGAATTTGGTGGTAGGGTTTCTCGTGATAAAATTTAATTAATGCAAAATCTGCTATGGGTGTAACCGAAGCACCGAGGAGTCCTTTACATGGACGAGGTGTGGCAGAAACAGAGGCTGCCCTTGCCCCAAGGAGTTTACAAATTACACTTGGGCGAGATGCACAGATGGCTGCGAACAGATGGGCAGCAAGAGGAGAGGGAGAGGCACCGTCGGGCTGGTCTCAGCACCGGAGCTGAACTCTGGTCCTCTAATTTTGGAGGCACCACAGGGTCAGACGCAGTTTTAAAGGAGGGTGTGCTTGGAAAAGAATAATGGGATATTTCAGCAGAAGTTTATGGGGCACAAGCAAAAACTCTAACAGAAGTGGAAATATGACAGAGGTCCTTTGAAAATTTATCAAGGGAGAAAGTTTAGTACAACGGACTAATTAGAGAGAGCTGGGAGTAATCATTTCAATAATATATGAGATGTAAAGGAGGGTGAAGGAGACACCAGGAATGATCTTGCAGTGAAACAGTCTACATCTCAGGAAATGGAAGAGACGGAGCTTGCCAACAAACTAGTAAGCAAGAGGGGAAGTACTGTGCTTAAAGTTTCAATAAAATGCTGCTGCAATTTTTTTTTTCTATAGAAAGCGCCCTTTGACAAAAACATTTTAAAAGTCATTGTTACCCTGAAAATATCTAGAATAAAAAAAATTATTGTAAAAACTCTAGTCAATGCTTGCTGCTGAACTGACAGTGCCTAACGCAGTTGGTAGTATGCAGAACTGACAATTAGGTCTGAATTTTATTCCTAGCTCTGCTATTAAGCTGCTACATAACTTTAAGCTAGTCACTTTACTGTGTAAACATCCCTTCTGTAAAAGGGGCATAAAAACAGCCATCTGTGTGACAGACATTAATGCTTTGAAATGCTCAGGGGCAGGCATCTGTAAAGGGTGTTGAAAGGCATCTTTTCTACAGGCACTGATGCACACATTCTTCCTCCTATTTTCATATATCTCCCTTTCACTGTTGAAGAGACATCTACAGGACTTACTTGTAATAAGCTGTCATTTAAATGTCTACCCAAGCGAAACGAGACTCTCATTGCCTTAAAATACACTAGGGTGAAATCCCTACTAACTTACGCAAATGCATCTTAATAGATTGCAGTATTTTATGGGGGCTGTATCAAAACTTTTTCACATTATGTTTCAAGAGAGATGCCAGCAGGGAGAGCTCCAGGTTTTGGTGAGAACTTTTCTAAAACCTTGTGGTAGTAAACTCACCCTCCTTTATAACCATACACATAGAAGTCCTGGTGAAGTCCACATGGCTTTCTCTACCTCTGCAATCTATGTTCTGACTTTTAATTCTAATTTATGGACATCAGTCATAATTTCAATACTAAGTAGTTCTTATCCCTACACTTACTGTATTTTAACCATTTAAATAGTCAGTTCCTTTTAGCCATTTAATTCCTTCCCCACCATCAGACATACAGTGGATGTTCAATGAAAAGACTGAGGCTTTACCTTTTTACCTCTCTACACAAACACTGTAATTTTGAGTAATTCATACAACTTTGTAATACTCCAGATTTTTTCCCTTTTATGAGCTTTGTATAAAGTCAGCACATATATATATACACACACACGCGCGCACACGTCCATGCTGACTTCTTAATTGACCTAATCTGTATAAAGTGCTTTGAAATTTTTGGCTGGACGGTGCCATAGAAGTGCAAGTTGTTATCCTCTTGCACACTTTTAAGCCCTGAAGTTTCAACTGGAAAATGAATTTAAGTGAAAGAAATCTGCAGAAAATTCTTTCACATACTTATACTTTAGCAACAAGAAAAATGGATCCAAATATACTCAACACTGTAGTATTTCATGTTCATACTCAGGTACAAAGCAGTATGTGATTTCAGGATGCTACTTTTAAAACCAGACTTTCCTTCCCAGAGTGAATAGCGTTGCAGGGACTGCCATCCAGTGGTGAACCAAGGGCTTAACAGACGATTGAAACTGCAGATACGTAAAATTAAAAGGGGTCAGGGCTGAAAAAGATTAAGAGTAGTAGCTAATAACTATGCTGGAACTACTAATGGTAGAAAGAATTTCTTTAGTCAGCTTCAGATATTATTTACAATGTTTAAGTAGAAGACATTTATTTTCCAAATGTAGCTGCACAAAGGCAATGCTTTGTACTGACCATCCAAAGTGGGTAAAATGAGGCTTGTTCAAGTCACAGCCTAGGAAACAAGCTGCAGTAAAGCACAACTCCTAGATACATCCAAAATATTACAAGCCTGATTTTCCTCTTTGCACCAGTCTGTCCCATTGATTTCAGTGAAGTATAGCCAGGGTTTATTTATCCCGGTGTTAGATGAGACAAGAAAATATTTAAGGTCACTATGTATTTCTACTGCCTTTTAAAACATTAGAGGGAAAAAAACCCTCATACATCTCAAATTATTCCTGCTTAGGCTATGAAAACAAATGATGATTTAAATCTAGTTGGTTAATAATTTTGTTAAGTAGCAGTGGTTTTAAGCATTGTGTGCCTTGTGTACCTTTAAAACAGGTCTGACGGAACATTCCATTTCCCTGGTTTTATGAGCTTTCATATTTATTGCCTTGTCTACTGTGTATATGAATCTTGGTATTTGTGACAGATTTTTCTTAGTTTGTTCCATTGTGTACAGACCGTATGTTGTCTATGCTCATAAAACACTCAGTAATTGTATGTGCAGAAAAAAAATAGTGTTACTCGCTAAGAAACTTAAGAACTTTCAGGTTATCCCTGCAGAGGTGTTTTAAATCCAGCCCCATGAAACAATTGCCTCCTTTTCTTAGAGTTGTGATGAAACTTTGGCAGGATTCTCAGATGTATTTGGCAGTTAACTTCTATTGATTTAAACAAAAATTATGTACCTGAATTCCATGAGGATCTTGGCTTGACTGCTGTTGATGTAGATTTTGGATACAGGAGTGCCTTTGTTGGCTCCCTAGTGTAATCCTTGGGGATGCAGTAGGATTTTTATTGTTTTCAAGATGAGTCATGCAGGCAGCAGCACAACAGATGGTGCAGAGTGTAGAACAATAAAGACAAAGATGTGAGACAGCTCAGAGAAAACTGGAACAGTCAAAGGAACAACCGGAGGATGAGAGAGGCTGAAAGGACGAGAGAAGCCAGGAGGCTGAGCTTTGCCACGGATAGCAGGAGGTAATGAAGTGTGGAGTCAGTGCAGGGTGAAGTAGCTCAGACAGTGGTCAGCAGGGAAAATTAAAGGACCTGTAGTCAGAGTAGAAGGAACAGAGGTAGGAAAACCAAGAGGAGCAAGGCTGATGGATTGCCAAGTGGCTGGTGGGGCTAAGCAATGGATTTCGGTGTGATAAAAGAGAAAGTACCAGAAGATGAGGAATAAGGAAGTGGAAGAGCTGAGGATACTGATAAAAAACACCCTTTGAAGGCAGAAATACCACAGCAGTTAGAAAGAGAGCAATCAAAACCAGCAGTGGTGTCCTGAAACTCAGAAGTCTAGAATGACAGCAAAGAAACAAGGGATGGCAGCTGCTGAAAGACAATAGCGTAAATCCCCCAAAAAGAGCTCAGGGCAGCAGCAGGCCAGCAAAAGGAGATGAAACACAGTAGTTCAGAGCTGGTGTAACAACCAACTGTAGCAGAGACAGGCAGACACACTTGGGTAAAACATGAAAGAAGTTAAATTCCACGGGTCAGTGAAGCACAGTTCCTGAAAGGAGGGATCTGGAGAAATCCATGTAATTGAAAAGCGTATTAGTGTCTTATTGCCACTCCAGCTCAGAGAAGGCAGAAACGCAGAGAAAGCTCCATCAGCAAAATACTTCCCAGAAATATCACAGGCTCCCTCCACCTGCTCATCGTCCTGTTCTAATACGGCAGCTATTCTGACAGCCACCTAATTGTAACACATTTTAGGTGAAAGACTAACATGGAAATTAGGAAAGGAAAAGGTCTTAAACATTCATCCATACATTTCTATTTTCCTTACCCAAACACCTAATTAATTTTCTGTTCTGTCAGTAGGCAGTTAATGGAGCTACTTTCTGCTGCCATGTCTGGCTCATATAACTATTTGATCTTTTTCAGACTGACCCAAGGCCAGCAGGATTCTGTCCTACAACTGCACTGCAGGGATATTTTTGAAGGACAGATTTAGTAATTTACAAAGACTTTTCCATAACTGTTTTTAAAGATAGAGAGCACCAGTGTTTAGAAGGCCAAAGTTTTGTGCTCATCAATGGAATAATAAAGATGGGCAGCTGCTGGAAGACACCTCAAGAAGCCAATCACTTACCCCAAAACAAGGCCAGACGTATCTGCAGATTTTAACAGGCATTTGCCTAGCCTGTTCTTAAAGCTGCGCAAAGCAGAAATTCCATCACCACCATAGACCATCTAGTCCAGTAGTCAACTATTTTACCCTCAAAAATATTTGTCTAGTGTTATCCCAACTCTTCCTTGCTGCTGTTTAAGCTCTATCTACTACTTACTCCTTTCCTTTTCACACTTACTTTTATGCCTCACATACTTTGTAGTTAAAAGTTTTGCAAATATCTCAGTGTGATGTTGTGCTGCTGCACAAGAGGCAAACACTCCTCTTCAGCTTGTGGTGCAGCAGAACCCAAGGACTTACTCTGAGGAATCCTGCATTTCATCAGTTATTTTGCTTGAGTAGCATTGGTATTTTGCACTTGTTCCTAGAAAGAATAAACCAGTCTACTTTTTTGGGGACATTCTTTTTGATTTGTTAAGATCACTATGCATCCTAATTCTGCCCTCTCAGCAGTCTCTGAGTGTTATGATTTCTGCTAATTTAGTAAGTACTCCCTACACAATCCAGGTCACTGGGTGTTGAACAAAACTAGCCACGGGACAGACCTCGAAAAAAAAAAAAATCTTTCCATTTTGATAAAAGGACATCAACTAATCAGTAAACATTCTCTGAAAATGGTTTTCAAAGTACTTTTGCATCCAGCTTATAGTTGTTTCGGCTAAGCCAAGTCTCCATAACATGCAAGACAGTATCAAGAGCTACAGCCTAAACATCTGCTTTTCTTCTATCTGCAGGGCCCATAACTCTCATGTATGGCTTTTTCTTCATATGACTTATTCTTTAAAAATCCAAGTTGGCTACTCATCCTTTTGCCATTTTCTTCCAGGTGCTTAAAATGCTTCCCCCAGACCCCAAAACTTTTTCTTCAGACTGAAGGTGAGCTTATTTTTTTATTATTCCCCATCCCTCACACTCTCCATCCACATTTAAAGACCGATGAGGTACTGGAAGGCTGAATAGAGTGAACATATTACCTACCATCCAGGAGCTGTCAGGAATAGCTAAAAGTTCTGAAACTGTTTCAGCCTGTCTACTAAGTAACACAGAAAAAGTTTAACTTTCACTGTTTACTCTAGAATAACCCAACCATTCTGAGTCCTTTCAAAATTTTCCTTTCCCTGTTTCCAGCTAAGTGTGTACAATTACCACCGATAACAAAGGGATACGAGTCCCCACCTCAACATTGAACTTGGTAGTGAAAACTGATACCAAAAAAGGAAGCAAATTACAAATGTCAGTCTTTTGCGTGCATAAGGCAGTGGATGATACCATATTGATCTGATTTACTCACAGCTAAATACTATTTCTTGCAGCCTGCAGGTACAACACTCTAAGAGCTTTGACATTTATAGAACCCATATGGGATAGTTACGTGATGAAGTGAAACTCCATCTCACACCCGAAGAACTTTAGTAACTAAACTGATATCATTAAGCAGGAGCTCAGCAAGTTGCCTTATAGATTCAAGATACTAGATATCAGAATGCAGTGCCTCGCATCTATATCACCAATTAAAACGTGGTGCAAGTCAGACATGCTTGACTCCCATTATAGTGCCACAGCTGTTGCTCTAAAACGAGCTCATGGTCTCAGCCCAGTTCTTAGCTGACGGGTATCCATGTCAAACAAAAAGTACACCATCATAATTAGTTCTTACCAAAGAAACCAAATCACCTAGAAACTCTCATATTTCTAGTAGCTGCTTCCCATGAAACACGACCCTTTAAGAAGAGTTTGATGCACTAGTTGTATTTTTTGCTGTTACTGAAGTCCAGATTTATCCAATTGTCGGTATAGCTGAAAGACCTCAATGCGACTGCAGAGCGTTACAAAATGTTCTCCTTCTAAGATTCTTACCATTGTTCCAATTCCTTTATTGTAATGGTTTCAACCCTTTTTAACCATGTTCTGGAAGAAAAATATTCTAAAGTAACTGCAAAGTTGAGAAGCAGCAATTAGAAATTCTAAAAATAGGCCACAGCTATTGCTGCAACCCTTTTTGTGAGGAAAATCGTAACACTGAAGGAAAAATACAATCATCACAAATGTGCAATACCAATTACATTGTCACAGACATTGCTATGCTGTAGGAAAACAGTTTCCATTGTATGCAGTATTTCCATGCATGTCAGGAAAATAAATAAGAATTGCTGTCTTCCTCATACCCATGTTGGCTCCCTGTATTGGAAGCAGCAGAAGAAATTTAGGATTGTCTCAGTTTCTAAGACTAACTCTTAAGAAGTCTAATATCTAGTGCTTCCTAATTCATATAGTAAGAACATATATTTATGCATATAAAATACACAACCAGAACTGGAAAAAGGTAGATTATAGTAACCATATCAAGCAGTATTCTGTGAACAAGTATCCAGCTTTGCAAGTAGTTAACTGAAGCACTTTCAGCCTCCTAAGCAAAATTCCATTAAGCACAATATATTTAGAATTACAATGCTGTAAATTAGTAGGAAAGTCTAATGGCAGTGCTTAAAAATATTCTGCATCGGTCTAAGGTGTCAGTTTTATTTCAGGCATCAGTGTGGACTACTTCATACCAGTAAATAAACTTACCTGTAAAAAATATTATAGGTTTTAGTTAACAATTACATATCTTTAAAAAGTTGGTATTTGGACTTACAAGAAAAATGCCATGCTTATCTTTACCAGCAAGAGTATTCATCAGTATCTCCTCAAAATGGCTGAAATGTCCCCCTCCCTCCAAAAATTGTTTCCGTGGCACAGATCTTCCAAACATGTCTTGATTCTCGGAGAAGCAAGGAGGATGGTTAGCAGAACTGCTACCTTGGACTTCTGGAGGGCAGACTTTGGCCTGTTTAGGACACTGATTGAGAGAGTCCCTTGGGAGGCAGTCCTGAAGGGTAAAGGCATCCAGGAAGACTGGACTTTCTTCAAGAAGGAAATCTTAAAGTCGCAGGAACAGGCCATCCCCATGTACTGAAAGATGAGCTGGTGGGGACGAAGACCGGCCTAGCTGAACAGAGACTTTTGGCTGGAACTCAGGGAAAAAAGAAAGAGTTTATGACCTTTGGAAGAAGGGGCAGGCAACTCAGGAGGACTACAAGGATGTCATGAGGTTATGCAGGGAGAAAATTAGAAGGCCCAAAGCCCAACTAGAACTTAATCTGGCTACTGCCATAAAAGACAATAAAAAATGTTTCTATAAATACATTAGCAACAAAAGGAGGGCTAAGGAGAATCTCCATCCTTTAGTGGATGCGAGGGGAAACATAGTGACAAAGGATGAGGAAAAGGCTGAGGTACTTAATGCCTTCTTTGCCTCAGTCTTTAATAGTCAGACCAGTTGTTCTCAGGGTACCCAGCCCCCTGAGCTGGAAGACAGGGACGGGGAGCAGAACAAAGCTCCCATAATCCAAAGGGAAATGGTTAGCAACCTGCTACACCACTTAGCCACACACAAGTCTATGGGGCCAGATGGGATCCACCCAAGAGGTACTGAGGGAGCTGGCAGAAGTGCTCACTGAGCCGCTTTCAATCCTTTATCAGCAGTCCTGGCTAACTGGGGAAGTCCCAGTGGACTGGAGGTTAGCAGATGTGACGCCCATCTACAAGAAGGGCCAGAGGGAGGATCCAAGGAATTACAGGCCTGTCAGTCTGACCTTGGTGCCAGGGAAGGTCATGGAGCAGATCATCTTGAGTGCCATCACACAGCACATCCAGGTCAACCAGAAGATCAGGCCCAGTCAACATGGGTTTATGAAGGGCAGATCCTGCTTGACTAACCTGATCTCCTTCTGTGACCCGCTTAGTGGATGAGGGAAAGGCTGTGGATGTTGTCTACCTGGACTTTAGCAAAGCCTTTGACATCATCTCCCCCAGCATTCTGCTGGAGAAACTGGCTGCCCATGGCCTGGACAGGCGTATTCTTTGCTGGGTAAAAAACTGGCTGGATGGCCAGGCCCAAAAAGTTGTGGTGAATGGAGTTAAATCCAGTTGGCGGCTGGTCACAAGTGGTGTTCCCCAGGGCTCAGTATTGCGGACAGTTCTATTTACTATCTTTATCAACGATCTGGACGTGAGGATCGAGTGCACCCTCAGTAAGTTTGCAGGCGACACCAAGTTGGGTGGGAGTGTTGATCTGCTTGAGGGTAGGAAGGCTCTACAGAGGGATCTGGACAGGCTGGATCAATGGGCCGAGGCCAGCTGTATGAGGTTCAACAAGGCTAAGTGCCGGTTCCTGCACTTGGGTCACAACAACCCCATGCAACGCTACAGGCTTGGGGAAGAGTGGCTGGAAAGGTGCCTGGCGGAAAAGGACCTGGGAATGTTGGTTGACAGCTGGCTGAATAGGAGCCAACAGCGTGCCCAGGGTTGTCAAGCACTGGAACAGGCTGCCCAGGGAAGTGGTTGAGTCCCCATCCCTGGAGGTATTTAAAAGACATGTAGGTGTGGCACTTAGGAACATGGTTTAGTGGTGGACTTGAGAGTGTTAGATTTACAGTTGGAGTTGATGATCTTAAAGGTCTTTTCCAACCTAAATGATTCTATGATTCTATGTTACTGTTCCACAATTTGCAGAAGTCTGGAAAAAGTATTGGGGGGAAAAAAGGAAACCAGAATGTCTGGTCTTTTTTATTTAGAGGTATTTTTCAGCTTAACTCAGTTAAGTATAAGATCACTTGCATTGTTAAGGGTTCATATATATATATATTATCTTGCAAAAGCTACACAGGTTATATATCCCTTTCTGACTATATTGACTAGGTATCATCACTCAGAGATTATACTGAAGCCTAGAGGAGCCATGGACTCAGTATTTTCTCCAGCAAGACAGCCAGAAAATCAAGACCTCTACACTTCAGCCTGACTCTTTTTGTTGCATTTGGAAGTGGGCCAAACTTCTGCTTTTAATCATGGAAAGATGTGCTCCTATAAGCTCTGCTTTACCTTTATCACAGTGTTTCAATTTTGTTTTTAATTTTCCACCCCACAATCTAGTTCAGTTCACCCTAGAAGATAGGAGCACCAAACACAGACAGATATTGTCACTAGTTACAGGAGTTTTCTTTCAGTCACTGAAATATTCCTATTACTATCCTAAATCCCTACAGTAGATGCCACCTGCCGTTACCTAGAAAGAACAGCAGACGTTTATAGAAAATACCAGCCTTTCTTCAACTGAAAATTGGATTCCTGTAACACATAGCAATACCTCTTCCTTGCGGTTTATTTGACAGTGCTCAGTAGAAATTTTTCCTTGGGTGAACCAAGAAGCCTCCAACCCACATCCAAAATGAACCAATCTCCAATTGTGCATTCTGACATCTTCCTACCTAGCACGCTCCTAATTTCTGGGTGGTCTGTCTTCTGCTCTGTATTCGTTTTCCTGGTTCTCTCTGTGCCTCATGCTTTGGCAGAGGATCATACCAGATCCAGTTTGTAGCCCGTGACCAAAGAAACATAAGGGATCATCTAACCTTGTTTGTTGCAGCCAGAGTCATTGTCTTAGTTTTACCCTCCCAAAACTATCTTTTACCTTGCAACTATAAGTCCACTTTATTTGTTCCAGGTTATGTCACCTAGCATGTAATTATAATCAAATGCATTTCACAGACCACAGGCATTCAACTATGCCATTAAAACCACTGTTTAAGAGCACGATCATTTAGAATCAGCTGCAAACTTGGAGGCTGAAACTGAACTGCAGTGGGACAAGTACTGAGCCGGAGGAATCTCAATTATACTCAGTGAAGTGACTTTGTGGTTGATTCCCCTCTCAGATGTATTAAAAAGTTGACCTACGTATCCAGTTATTTACTTACAAAATATCAATATTCCCCTTTGAAGTTAAGCGTACGTCTCACCAAAACCAGAGTGAGCAAAAGATAATCGCTTTGAAAAGACTGGAAACTTTGCAGTTTTGAGCCTCACAAAACAGCTTAAGCTACCTTAAAACTTAATGACAAACATGTAAGATGAGTAAATGCAGAAGTCACATTGTATGTAAGAATGAGGGAGTGGAAGTGACATATCCTGAGGGCAGACAATTAACAGCTAGCTCAGAAATTTGATTAAGCATGTGAACAGTAATACATATGTCACAATTACAGAAATAAACTTTTCTCACTGACAATTATTATACAGATGAAAATAGTGCTTCAAACACATATGGCTTGCAAAAAAAATATTTATGGAGATTTAGAGGGATCCTTCCTTCCCCGAGAATGCAATACATTACTTCAGTGAAATGTAATAGTAACATTCAATCTTTTAAAATCAAGACAAAGTAAGTTGGAGCCTTGCCTCTCACACAAAAAAGCAGCAGCTTCAGAATTACGTTTTCCTGGCTACTGATAACAGTATGTCATTTGGATATAGTACAAGTTCATGGAAAATATGAGGTTTCTTGTCCCTGATGTTTTTTAAAAAAAAAAAAAAATACAACAGTGGAAAAATAAAGCTGAAATTATGTGGTCATGGTATGGTATGGTATCTCAAGCCTGGATGTAGAACAGGCCATGCACATAAGAAAAAGCTTCAGAAACTGCATAGAATTCAAATAATTTTGTAGAAAATAAGTTTTATTTGGCTCCTTTTGTACACTTTTTCAAAAAGAAACGCACGTACATAGTTTGACTTTCCCAGTGCATGTCTGGATTTGCTCACATACAGCCATTAAATATCAAGGCAAAAGGTGCCTTTGAAATAATTTCAGACACATATTCTGACTGTAAAGCATCCAAAGTTACTAATTTTCTAATTATAACTTGGAAAGAAACCTTTCAGGCGTTTCTTCTCCGATTCACACATATAATTGTCCCACACAGGGAAGAGGAGACAGACCTGCAGCAAAGAACTGTCAAGGCAATGGCTAATACTCATTTCATGTAGAGCTAAAGATAGGTTCTCTATTTCATACTGAGTTAGGATATAAAAGAAAAACCCAGCTAAGTAACTTGCTCTTTTCAAAAGCTCTAAAACAGAAATGATAAAACATTGCTTCAAAACTACAAATCAGCCATTGGTAGTGAGAGTTTGTTTGCAGAGAAAGCACTCTTTCCCCAGTTGTTTCTCATGGCCAGGTCTCTTTCCTGTTGATGGTGACTATGGAATTTGTTTCTTGCTGCTGCTTCTTAAACACTTCATGAAAAGGAGTAAATTCAGCTCAGGCTTTTGTATATCACAAGAGGTACTAACCCATCAAGTAGCCCCTACAGAAAAAAATTAAGTTAGGAAAAAAGTTAGCAAACACAGGCAGCACTCCTCAAAAATCAACACACATATGGTCTTAAAAAAAAAAACTTCAGACTGCCAAAAACTCTGCTGATCAAGGCTACTTAAAACAATAAACCCTGTCCAAGGTACAAACTGGCCAGCTTAACTACATGCTCCTTCCTCAGTTGATTTTCTTCAATGAACACTGAAAATGGATTAGCCCGTTCTCAGTCCAGCTTCGGTAATTGTTTGGAATTTTTGAAGCCCAGGTTACACTCTATGAAAGGTTCTTTATTTGTACCCTTTACACAAACTACCAGTGTTAAGATATTCAGTATAACCTGACATTTTCTGGCACTCAGCACAACTCTGGTCTCTTTTTCTCTCCCATTTCTCTGAAGCCCTGTTTCTTTAATGAATTTAAGAAAGAGAACCGTTAAGACACATGTGTACTCAATGAAACAAGAAAATATATAGCATTGATGAAGCGAGAAAATATAGAGCAGGTCCCTATCCAGCCACCTGCTGCCAGGGAACCCACCACTTTTATGTTATGAAACAAGATTTTTAACTACACTGCAGAGGTTAAAAAAAATATTTAAGAAAGGAGGAATGACTGTCATTGTTAAGTCAACACCTCACGGAGCTACTCCAGAAATGAACTACCAGTACCTCCAAACATCAGGTTTCAGTTATTCTAAATGAAATAGATGGACTGAGAAATAAAGACAGGGAAAAAAACCTGAAAATCCTGCATTTGGATTTTACATAGTCTGAAAGTTCCAGATCTTTCCTACTTTTTGATCTGTGAATATAGATGTATTAAAACATCACAGATATGCTTCAATGTTACATTCAGTTTTCCAGCAACAAAAAAAACCTGAGACACCATCTTTACTTTAGGACTGCTTTGGATGTTTCTGAACACTCGTTACTGCTGCCATCAGTAGCTCGTCATGATCTCTCGTGTACACTGTCACTATAAAGTACTCACTTGCCTTTCTTCAAGTTCTTTGACATTTGCTTTTTCCTTAAAGCCCTACCTTGTAATTACTTTTACCGGACCAGTTCATACTCAGTCTACCTTAAAATTCACTGTAAGTCAGACTCACTAATCATATCTTCTGACACACCAGGAACCGTCACCTCTTTTTAACCACAGCACAATCTTACAGCAGCTGGCCCCAAAAGCATCTCACCTCATTCAAGGTAGCTTGTTCCAAAAAAGCGTTTAAAAAAGCAACTTATAGTCAAGCTGCAGATCTTTAGCATACCTCACTGTATTTTCTGTTATTCTTAAATTTAACACAGGCACACATGAGCCACAAAAGAGAAGAAAAGCTGAAAGAATATTAAATCACTTACGGTAATTTCATCCTCATGAAAACTCTGGCCATGAAGAAACTCAAAAGCACGCTGACAAATCCAATAAAGAGCAAAAGAAACCTATTCAGTTTGGGGATATTTGGTGCATTGGATCGATCCAGAATTATGAATCCTAGGCCACCCATTGTGAAGAGGAAGCTGGATGCGAGCCCTTCCATAATATATTGCCCATTTACTCTAAAGAAAAAAAAGAGGGGGGGAAGGGAAGAAGAGAGAAAAAGATTAGTTTTAAAGAAACTAGTTACATTTCAAACCCCATCTACTCAACCTGCTTTAGCTGTACAAATACACAGGGTGATTAACTTTGATGGCTGACTTTCTAACAAAAAGTAGGTATGGAAACTGATGTTATGCAATTACATTAAGGGTTTAATATGTAATTTATCTCTGGGACTGACAGTCTACAAGGTGACCAGTCAAGCATACTAGTGGTTTTATACATAATGGTATATACTAATGGCTACCACACAAGCTCATCAGTTTTCAGAAATATCTAGTCCAAAGTAGCACCTGGTTTCACAGATGACTCAAGGCACGGAACCATGACCCCTGGGCCACTGAGCTTTCCGAGTCTTATTTCCATCTTGATGCTTAGGCAGCAGTGCCTGCATCCTCGTCTCTGTACAAATCCCACTCAGAGCACTATGTCAGCACATGAAGCACATCTACTAGTTCCATCACACAGCAAAAGCGGTTCTTGTCTTGCCTGCAGTATGTTTTTCTACCAGCTCGCTGAGCCTGCACATAGATTGTGGGGACCCAGCTAGAAAGCGCCCCAGCTCTCTGTCAGTCCACACTGCTGGATTTCCTCCTTACAAAGCTCAGATGGAGAGAGGGGAAGATGCAGAAATAATATTGCACCTGGATCATGAGTCTCCTGCTTCCCAGAGTCACTGAACCTTTTTCCTATCCTTGTAATTAGCAATACTAGCAACCTTATAAAATCGGCATGGATCAAACTACATTATTGTCTCATATCCTGAAAACAAACAATTTCGTCTTCTTTCATGTTGTTTTCACTGAGTTGTATCAAAGTGCTATCAACTCCCTGCAGTAACCTGATTCATCTACATTGCAACAATCCAAGACAGTCTGAGACATATACTACATCTAGTCCAAGTCAAAAATCTGTGCATGAGGCATGTCACCAACCTCACAGATTCAAAGAGCTTTCTTGATGTTTAACAAAAAACATTATTTGTTTCCACGCACATAAAAAAACACAGTTACAAATGTAGATTTAACCCTCTTCAGACCAATTTGTTACTAAGCAATCTCTAGCATATTTTCAGTAAGAGAAGCAAAAGACTCAAAGAAGACACTGTTGTTACGCATTTGTAACCATGTTCCCCACCCTCAGACACAAGAGTCCCAATTACATTACAGTTTAAAAGGCCAGAACTGAAAGTTTCACAAACATTATGTATGCTGCTATGAAATAGGACTGAATGGGTCTGCATCCACTGTAAAACTCAACTTTAATAGCAAGGGTTTGGAAGAAAGAAAAGTGCTGCCAACTCAAAACATTTTTCTTACCAGACTTCTCATTTTTAAAAGGTTTAGAAGGACTGAGTTTTTCTATTTCTATTGATTTCAATGCTGCTTTTTTTTCTAAATATTTGCAAACCAAGGACTGATACAGAACAGATCCTGCCTTGCACAGAGAGCTCAAAAAAAAAAAGATGCACAACTCTATAAGATGGGGTTATTCACTTATGCTTAGGCATTTGCAGCACCTCGCCTAGGGGGGCAGAGCCCAGCTCCTACCTGTATGCCAAGAAGGCCACCGGCCTCTGATGCCCGTGTTCGTCTGTCATTGACCCCACGCTGGGAGGTTCCACAATCACATCGTAAATAATCCCTGTGGGGAGAAAAGCAAGCATCACCTTTGACTCATGGCAGCAAACAGCGAGAACTGCTTTAACACCGCAGGGACGCTCGCAGTTGGCCGAGGTTCGTGTTCCACGACCGATCTGGAGCCGGACAAGCGGTCAGCAGCAGCAGCAGCGGCGGCGGCGGCGCTGCTACCCGGGGCAGGGGCCTGCAGCCCGCCCCGCAGAGGAAGAGCCACTCCGTAAGCGGGGTCTCCCGCTCACACCGCCCGCCCCACCGGCCCCGGCCTCACCTCCGGTGATGAGGAAGTAGGACACCACCACCAGCGCGTAAACGGTCATGGCCGAGGGCATGTGGACCCAGCTCGGCCGCTTCAGCTTGATGTTGGGGCACTCGAGCACGGCGAAGGGCACGCGGTACAGCGTCTCCATGGCGGCGGTGCGGCGCGGCTCAGCCCAACGCTCAGCCGCGGCACCGGTGCTCCCTGCCCGGCTCGCCCCGCCACGGCCGCCCTCCGCGACCGGACACGAAGGCGGAAACGGAAATTGGCTGCCGCGTCCTGACAGTAGTAACGGAACAAATTTTAAAAAGCCAACCTAAACGAAACACCCGAAAGGGATGCCCAGGCCGAAATGACCGATATAAAGCAGAGACTTTTTTTTCTGCGCAAATACATCTGGAAACGAGACCGCCGGCCGCCGGGGAAATCTATCCATCTTACTCACCTGCCAGGATCCAACAGCCCTGACGTGTCGGTGCTGGGTAACGGCGGGGCGCTTGGGGCGGGGCCGAGGGCGGGCCAAGGGGCGCGGGTCCCGCCCCCGGACTGGGCGGGCGGGGCAGCCACGTGGCCGCCCCTTCCCGGGTCCCGCCGTGCCGCGGACACGCGTGTGCGCGTACGGATAGATACGCGCTCGCCACCAGCCTCACTTACGGAATGCTCCCTGTGGGGACGTGCAACACCGGCCCCGCCGCCGCCGCCAAGGGGCGGGAGCGCTCCTCGGGCAAAGCGCCCCCGAGCGCTGCGGCAGTCTCCTGGCAGGGGGAAGGAAAACCCGCGTCCCGGGTGGAAGCTTGCAGGGCCGCGCTGGGGAGGTACAGGCCCGAGGACAAGAAAAAGATCCAGAATAGGCCTCACCCGAGTCCCTGTGTTTGCAGGGGAGCGGGGCCGGGATGCCCCTTGCCTGCACCGCGGGATGTGGTGTCTGTCTGTCCTGGCCCACAGCCGGAGGAGACCCCAAGCACTGCACACTGAGGACGGAGGGAAACAGGTGCATCAAAACAGCGGCTGCTGACAGAAGCGGGGTACCTGCGTGCGTACAAACCATCTTACACGCTCCTGTAAGCATGCAAACACCCCGTCGGCCCAGGCCAGCAGCAGGGCCAACCTGCCACTGTCCTCAGCTCAGCTGAGGCTCGGTATGGAGAGAAGCACCCAGGCAATGCAAGAGGGAGAAAAATTCCCCATTTCGAGTGGAAGCTTGTCTAGTTCCTCTTGCTTCATGAATAGGGACAGGGGAGAGCCCTTCTCAGAGCAGTTCCTGTCTTCTCTATACCTTTATTTGAGCTGAGGTCAAGTCTCCTGACAGCACAGGAAGCATTTCCTTCACAAAAGGCACCTGACAGCCAGGACTGAATCAGAGCACTAGCTGAAGAGAACTAACAAGCCCATAAAAAAAAATAAAACCAAAAAAACCCCAAACACCCATACATAGGAAGACTGATGTCTTTCAGCAGACATAATTCAACACTGGAGAGAGGCAGTAAAAACCATCTCAACACCAACCCCTCACTCCAGATTATGTGAGCGTGTTTAAAAGCACATGCTCCAGGCAAACACGCCCTGCCTCGCCCAGCCATCCAGCCTACTACCCACTGCACAGAGGGCACCGGCAGCCCTGAGGTGTATCATGCCCTGAACGACTGCCCCCATACCTATGCTGCAGCTGTCTGTTCAGAGAATTACTTTTCAAAACTGTTTAAAAAAAAATTAAGGGCCTTATTACCATTTAACTGAGACTTGCCTAATAACTGGTTTTATTTCTGCCTGCAGTGGTGATACCACTTCTCCTAACTCATACCTCAGTTGCCTTTCAGTGCAATCATGTCATTATAATTAGCCATTTTCAGTCTTAGCCCTCCTGCTTGGAAAAATCTCCCTCTCAGTGCGATTCGCCTGTCAACAGATGTTTATGACATTTCTCCTAATTATTCCAAAAGTATTCTCCCTCCACCTTGCCTCCTTTCCAAAAGCCCCAAGGAAAACTCTCATCTCACAGCTTTTAATGTAAAACAAGCACACTTTTGGGGCAGGTTAGACGTGCCTGCCCTACTTGCAACTTTGGCTTTAAAAACATTTTTCCAGCATGCCGAAGTACTGAAGTTTGTACTAGCACAGTAAGGCAACAACTAATAAAATTTTAACCTTGCAAACTATCTATAGTAACAGCACCTAAAAATGTCAGGGTACTAATGTCAGTCTTAAAACCTCTCGTTAGCTACACCTTTGGAACAAGTTTTAGCATAACCCAAGCTGAGGAGAAACACTTCATACTTAATGCTACATGAGTTAGCTGCAACGTTTATCTATTTTGAGAATACTGACAGAATTATTTTAATGACTTGGGACACTGCAAAGAAATTCTTGGGGAGGTACGGCTCCTTTCACCATGCATGGTGTTAAGTCAGTTATCCTGGACCACAGCCACCTCCTGTCATCAAACCCAGGAGGCACCAACACCACTGCGCTGAGTTTGCAGGCAGCTGACCCAAGGTACCAGCTAGCTGCCGCCAAAAGGGCAGGTCTTTTCATCAACTCAGTTTTCTGTGATCTGTTTCTTGGCTGACTGCACAGCCTGACAAGCTTCAGAGCTAGGCACGGTGGGAACAGACAGCGTACAGTCAGGAGGAGACATCTGCACACGCCTCAGAGCCACGGCCTGAGCAGACTCACAAGCGATCTTAGAAACCTCTTCAAACGGCATCCTCAATGCTCCCAGTCAGTCTGCGCACTCAGCAATTATTTCTCGTCCTTCCTTATTCTGGTGGTTGAGCTCACTACTTTTTGAAAAAATAGTTCTTTAAAAATCCCAAAGATTTGTTATTGGTAAAAATAGATACCCACTTCTTGTCACACTAAGTTCCAAAATTCAGAGCTGGGGGTGAGGAATACCACTGCACCCACAACTAATAGAAGAATTATCATGAGTGTGTTAACGCACTCCTGGGTGGCGTTAGAGGCACATTTACAGTTCTCTCTACACAACAAAATTAAGCAAAGCAGCAAAACAAGCCCACTTCCACCTTTTACAATTGCTTTTTACATTACCATTACATCCTCAGTGATAAAAAATCCAACAGAACTCTGCTTCAAGTTTCAATACCAGAGGCCTAAATTGCTACTCTAAAACCTAATTCTGGAAGCCATTAAAGGTCTATTCCACCCAGGCCCTGGAGCTCTGCTTGTATCATACCTGTAACTGCTGATCCACGAAACACCTAACAACAAACAGAATACAACAGCCTTCTTCCAGGAGATCCAGATGTAGCCGTATGTAAATGTCTGGTGGATACAGCACTGGCTTTGAGAAGTCAGAAAATTCCCATCCTGCCTCAGATTTGAGTCACAGTAACTACAGCACATACTACTGAAAAAAAAACCTCAGGCCCACACTAGCTCACCTCTTCTTCATTTCACAATCTCTCTTCCAGTCTCTAGTCATAGTCTCCCTTTGTTTGCTTTTCCTTTTCAGATTCCTAATTCTGAGCCAAGTCCTCTGATGACATCATACACAGCTGTTGCCATAAAAAAAAGAAATTGCATTGCTCAAGTTATTCCAACCCCTCTACAGGGCTGCGAGACAGTCTTCTTTAACTGGACTTCCTTCCACCTGCTTGATTTCCCTGTCTGCAGGCAGCACAGAACACAGCATCCTGACTTATGGGTTTTGTTTTACCAAAACCCAATTCTGCACTAACAAGCTGTGAGAAGCAGCTCCTACCAGCTTTGACTAGCACGTGGAATGACAGGACACAGGAAAAGTGGAGCATTCATTTATTGGGCTGAAACTACAAATAGATTCACTTTGACTTCTGGCTCTGTGCTTGTGCCTTCAACACTTTCACAACGATCTTCTGCTCCTCAATAAGAAAAGCTCGTTTGATTCTGGAAAAGAAAAACAACAACTTTAGGACATGCATCCACCTAAGCGAAAAGACAAAAATAAGACAAAGCTGCAATTAGTTTTGCTGTCTCCAACATTCACTGCACATGTGGTGTTAGTTCCACAACTACAGAAAAAGAGAAACCATCAATGTTCTTGCCAGCATCAAAAGACACGGACAGTGGCACTGTATAAATGTAGAAGTTTGGGGAAGAAGACCTAGTGTGCCTGCAAATTTAAGGTGAGTGGCTTGTAGGCAAGCAAGGTAATACCTGATGGCAGAACACTGGAAAAAATACCACCCTCACTAACTTCAAAGGCGAAAAGCAAAACTCCTCACTGGCAAACGAATTTAGCTGTTCAGTCAAAACTGGTGTGACCAGGCTCTCTTCCTCAGAGCTACAGAGAACTTTATGCGAGTCCATTTACCAAAACAAGAACAGGTTCCCGCTCAAGATTAAAGTTTCTTTGCACATAAACAGAGAAAACCCTGGCAGGTCAACTCATGCCTAAATATGATTATTTCTGGAAGACATGTAGGGCCACCATGCAGACAGTACTCAAATCAACAGCCTATTTGACGATTTAGTGTTAAAAGCACAAATGTACCACACACTCTTCTACCCTGAAGCATTAAAATGCCATTCCATATGCATTTGGTATACATGGCTACTGTCACAGTACACGAAACCTACCAAAGATGCCTAAACAGACACAGGAGAAAACCTGCCAATTACAGGGAAGATGACGACTGTGGTTTTGGTTTAGGCAAAATAAGAATAAAGTATACTCATGTATTAAAAACGACCTACCAAGTTCATCGTGTTTGGGAAAACACTAAAAAAAATTGGCTTTTAACACATGAAAGTTATGCTATGGATCTGCAGCTGTAACAGCCCATCTTCAGTGGCACCTAATGCAATTTAACTTACAACTCAGACAAGCAAAAAAAAAAAAAAGCTGGCATGATTTGCACTACAGATGAAAAAAATGGCATTAGACTGCTGACTCTGGAGATCTGCTTTGATTATCATTCACAGAGATGACATATTCTTTGTAATACACCTTTTTTCCTCCAACTTGCCAAGGAAATATAGGATGTACAGCTGTTACCCAATAAAATTGAATTCAGTGAGGCCCAGCAAAGGCCATCTTAAAGCTTAAGCACATAAAGATGCTTAACATGTAACCAATTAATATCTTTGAATCTCAAAACACCACAAAGAAGCCAAAAGCTCAACTGATCTTACCCTACTATCTTTGCATAAGACAAAAAAATAGGAAGACAGATGAGAAAAATCTTTATTATGGAGGCTGAATATAAAATAAAAATCCAGAATAAGCAAACTGTTTAGCACCAAAGCAACAGTGCAGTAAGAAATCATGAAGAACATAAACTCTCTATAAAGGAGCTGTACATGCAGTAACTAGCTCAAATCCAAGAGGCAAAAATCGCACACGCCACTGCTAATGCGCCCCATGCTTACCCCCTCCATTTTACTACACCAATGTCAGACAAGAGTCTTCAAAATTTTGACCCACAGTATGGAAACAGCAAGATGCAAAAATCTCATACGAAGTAACCTCAAGAATAAAGTTAGCTTTCTGTAAGCTTACCTGTCACGGACACACTTAGCACACATGGAACCACCATAGGCTCTGCTAACGTGCTTCTTCGTTTTTGACAGCCTCATAAGAACTTTAGGACGCACAGCACGAACCTACAGAAAGCAAAAATGGGAAGTATGTCACAAGATAGTAATTTTGGGTAACAGCCATACTAACAAAATTCATCTCGGTAGTTTAAAACAGCAGCACCACCTGAAGTTGACTATTCAAGATGCAAAAAAGTGACTGAAGTCACAGCTTGCTGTACAATCCATCTTCAGCATTCCTAAGCTGATCTTTTCATGCTACCACAGGGGTTCACCAATAGATTCATCGTTAAGAAATTGTTTATAAAATACTGTTTTCCCAAGTGTCAGAACTGCTCAAAGACAGACATTACTCAAGCATTCCCATCACTGTTAAGAGCAATAGTGTTACACCAAAAACACATTTTGGAGAAAAATTATCACTTTAAAAACATTCATTCCTTTCTTCTAAAACTGAAAGTCAAACTTGGCTTTTGTGGTTTTTTTAAAGCCTACCTAATAGGTCCAATTTAGACTTTTAAACCTGCTACAGAATCACCTCGGTCTGACTCTACAAATTTCAGCCAGTTACAACTTATACAAGAAGGTTCAGATATAACAGCAATGAGAACCACATGCATTAAAAAAACACTTATTCTTTAAGCTTTCAAAGCTTGTTTTACCAAACTTTACAACATTCAGATAAGAACATTTTAAAGAAAAAAGTTGTTCCAACAAGGATTCATCAAGAAACAGGCATATTACCCGAAAAAACTCTTTGTACTGAAAAAAACATTGCTGTAAAAAAAAAAACATTATGCCAGTAAAGCTAATACTTACACCACGAAGTCTTCCTGGGCATATACCACATGCCGACTTTGGTGCCTTCCCTACTTTCTTGGTGTAAAGGTAAACAATCCTGTTCCCGGGTGTTCGGGACCTAAATATGGCAGAAAAACACTCTGTTAATGTAACAATCAAAACATAAACTTAGCTTTCTTAAAAATTAAGTTTTCTTAGAAACTACGTCTTACTTACAGTCTGGTCTTGTTGGAAGCTGTGTTGTAGGACAACCTACGGCGGTAGGTCAGGCGCTGAACCATTTTTTACACCTAAATTAGTCAAAAACAAAGCAGCACTAGTTTAAGGGCTCAATATCCACATGGAAGTTCACATATCACAGCATCACCTGCACTGAAGCACCAAGCTAGATCTGAATCAGCAGCGGCTGATTCTGTGTTAACAAAATGAAAGCACTTCTTCATCAATGACAGCCAACACATTAAAAAAAAAACAAAAACAAAACAAAACATGTGACAGTGGATATAATGCGATTTGCAATGAAAAGTCATCTGAACTAACTTGAACGTAGTTCAACATCTTGGTCTTGCCTGTATGTCATGCTCCTCTGGAAAACTGTTTAAAACTTTACCAGCCGTGTGTTTTCTAGTCAACGTTAGCAAGGCTAACACAGCACAGCACTGCCTCTTCCTATCTCACCTGACAACAAACTGTCCTAGTCAGGCTCTAGACCCAGGCCGGAGCCTTCTCCGGGCCCAACGCGACGAGGACAGCAAAACCCGCAGCACCCCGCTTCGCCCCAACGAGGCGCCAGCCGCCTTCAGAGCCCCTCAGGGCAACCCGCCGCCGCCGGGGTCGGCCGTCCTCGGGCGCCGGGCCGGGGGGAAGCGGCGCCCAGCGCCNGCGGCCCTGCCCCCGCCGCCGGCCCCTCACCACAGCACCCCGGGCCCGCCGGCCGCCCCCAGCTCCCGCCGGGGCGCGGATGTGGGCGGATGGGCGCCGGCGGCCCTCAGCCACCCGCCGCCATACCTGGCACCGCCCGAGCCGGAAGAGGAAGGGGAAGCGCCCGGGTCAAGGTTGAAATAGTGGTGCTCTGGAACCCGGAAGGAATAGCGGAGCCTGCGCTGTAGCCCGTCTCCCTGCTGCGGTGGGGCAGGGCGCCGCCATGTTGTACGGCAGGGGACGCGCAAGTGTGGCGCCATGTTGTACGGCTGAGGCGGGGGGGGGCGCCGCTCGGCGGCGGGACCGGGGGCAGCCCCGGCAGAGCCGGCAGCGCTGCCGCGGCCCGCGGAGGTGGTGGAGGTGCTGGGGCCGTGGCGGGACGCGGTAAAGCACGACAAAACCCTCTCTGCTGCGATGCTTCACTTTTCACAGGGATCCTATGCACATCCTCTTCCCCTCCCCCCCACTTTATTTTTTGTATGTTTTACTGAAAAGCTATTTTTCTAGAACACCAGCTTCTTTCCTCAGAAAGAACATTTTGTTCTTTATTCTGGTAGTTACGTAGTTGTAGGTCCATAAGCCGTTTCTCAGTCTGCTGTTCTAAGCTCTAAATTAAAAATCACTCATACACGCTTTTCACACCAAACCGGCACATCACAGAAAAAAGAAGAGAAAAGAAGAGAAAAAGAAAAGAGAGGAAACAGCAAGAGCTAAGGGGGGCCTAAGATGGCTTGTCGACAGCCAGAAATATCGTTCCAGTGGCCTCAGACCTGTCAAATCTGCGGTTATTAAAAAATAAACACACAAAAGCTACCCTTACCAGCTCCTTGCAATTGCATTAAGCAGTGCTTTGGCAGGAAGGGAAGGAGCAACGCTCGCTAGAAGGAGCACCGCTGCATTACACGTCTTCTCCCTGACGTTTGTTTTGGCTCCCATCCCACGCATGCAGGTCCCTGACAAGCCGAGAAGCAGGCTGGCAAGCAGAGCTGGCCTTTCCGCGCTGGAATCAGCAGCTGGCCGGCCATAGGAAGGCCCCTGCTACCCACTTGTGGCCTCCCTAATGGGTCCTGCTCCCGCCCCGCCGCGTGGCACTGACACGTCAAAGACCAAGAGAGTTCGAAGCGCGCGTTTCCATCCTTCCTGCTCCCCAGCCTCGGCTGCTGCTGGGGGTGGTGGTCCCGCTCTGCCGCACAAAGTCCACCCCCTCCTTCTCGCGGCGCGTCTGAAGGCGTTGCGGCCGCTGCCGCCGTTGGCGCTGGCTTGTACGGGCAAAGTCTTCGTTTAGTGTCAATGAAAATCGCCATCTGCAAGGAGCGCAGGGTTGGGCCCGCTGGCTGTAACTCTGAAACGCTCTTGTGCTCTGCCGGCCCGAGTGATGTTCTACAGCGATAACCTGCGCATTAAATATGTAGGATGCTGCTGCCATCGTTAGCGGCTTCAGCTTTGCTTTTGGAGAGTGGCGGGTGCTCAGAAAGCTTTGATGTGTGCTCCTGGCCTTATTTACGGGTTTGTAACTTGCAGTTCATTGTACTGCATCCTCCCTGTTTTCAATCTATAATTATTATTTTGCTTAATTATTGACTCTTTTTAAGTGCAAATTATGGACACCAGAATTTTTTTAATTCATGAAAGAAGAGAAAATATGTATGAACTAGATTTTAGGGTATATTTAAAATAGGAGCATATTTCAGACGACAAGTAGATTTCAGAGCAATTAGGGTATTTAATATGAACTTTCTAGGCCCAGAACCCTGAGGGGAATAGGAAAGCCAATTAAATTAGATTAAATAATCATGCCTAAATATAAAAGTGTAACAGAATCCAATTGTTAAAGAACAACATTATTCAATTATGATGGAATAGTTTAGTTTAGATGTTGTCAGTGCAACAGGTTACAATTTTATTATTGAACAACAATATCGATATTTTTTGGAACTTACCTGATTTGGGCTTTAAACTCAACTGGTGTAAATTTTAGGAGCTGTCAATTAAATTCCAGCGGTTCGCTTCGGCTGACGCGCTGGCCTAGTTTTTCAAACATTTTCAGTTTATTTTGTAAGGGGAACAGGGCTGTCAGGCAAACGGCTCGCCAGAGCATCTAGAAATGTTAGCTTTATGACAACTGGTTTAATGCTATCTAACGTGGGGATAAGATTTGAAGCAGGAGCTCACTAAGCCCATTTTGTACAGATTAGTGCTAGTCAAGTGATTCTCTCATGTTCTCTGCTACTCCTACCCCTTCACAGGACCGAACTGTCTCTTTTGGGAGCAGTTATTTTCCATGTCCGACATGTCTCATTAACTCTTTCTGCACTTTCTTCTTTCCTTGAGTACAACAAAGGGGATGGATTAAGCAAACGCACAACACATTGACTTGGAAAAGTAACAGTGGCATCCTATAAAACTCATTTTTTCTCTGCCTAGGATGCCAGTGGAAGCATAGGGCCTGAGGACGCGGGCTTTTTTCCTTAAGAAAAGTGGAGGCTGGGTGTATTTGATTATTGGCAGTGTAAAACTGGAAACCTCTTTTCCACCAGGTTTATTAGGAAGATATTAGGAAGATTCCTAATCATCTCTGATGGCAGATTAGTGATGTGATGCATTTTGCACCGGCCGGCAAGTTGTCACCGTATTCTGTTTACTGCACCAGAAGAACACTTTGTTCACAGTTTAAGACCAGTTCTTGATATGTTGACCATCCTTGCTTTCTTTTCCACACGATCCTCTCCTTACCTCTCTTTTTTCTGAAAGTGCCTATCTATGTGCACAACTGTTTGCTTGGTTGCATGGGAAGTTCCACCAGAGTGAGACTGCCCAAATGTGTAAGGCTCAATAAGCCCGGCTGGACCCCCAGGAAGCATCCCCCTTTACTTTCCTACCCTCCTGTCCCACTTCAGGGATCTCCCAGTCCCCATGAGGACTCCGCTGCTCCATCAACCTCTCTTCACGGATCCTTCTAGGGCGGTCCTGCACCATAAGCTTCAATTAAAAAATGAGAGATTGTTTTCACTCGTATTCACTTGCTGTTGCTCCAACCTAGACTGGCAAATTCTAAGAGGCATGTGAAGGAAAGCGAGCCTGTGTGCAAGCACATACTGGGTACTGCAAAGAGGAAAAAAAAAGCGATAGCTGAGAGATATACTGCTCCCATTAAGGCGCAGCCTATTAAGCTGCAGCCACAATACCATTTCTATGAACAGTAGATAGATATGTGTTTTAGAAATGTCTCACTGAAATCAGAATCCAACTCAGGTGCTGCTTGGATACAGCCAGCAGAATTAGGTCTGTAAATGAGGGAAGGAAGCGAGAAACCTTGGAAAAGTACTAGCAACTGCCAAAAAGGGCAGAAAGAAGAGGTCCTATGGTCCACTGTCTCTCCAGAGCTATTTTTTTTCTTAAAAATCCCATTCCCTTTCCTCATTAACTATGTGGCATGTGTCACAATCTGATTATATTCATTTATATCAACATAACCTTCCACAACACGGACCTGCGCAAATTACGTTACAAGAAACTGTAGTTCATTTCCATTTCAGTGGAGCTTGTTAAACAAGCAAAATTATTTTGTAGCAAAGGGAAAAACAATTTAGTAGAATGCACTCCTAGCATAGGAAGTACATAACATCGTATTTGGGTTGAAACTTTTTCTGTCAGAAATGTCATAACCCCGTAAGAAAGAGAATTAAAATCCCGTTATTTTAATTTACATCTAGCCACGAGATAAGTAAAGTTATCATTGAAATTCTAATTAAATAGGATGATTGACTAAGGTAGGACATCAAAGAAGAGAAGTGAATATGATAAGTCAAAGTCTTATTAATTAGTCCGCGTGGAAGAAATTCCAGGGACGTCAAGCTGAGGCTGCTGCAAGGAGAAAAAAAGCAGACAAGAAAATGTGTGTTTCTTTGAAGTTAGGAACTGAGATAGTGATGGAGGTAATTGTGTCTGACTGGATCCCGTAATGAAGAGCCGTAAATCAGACCTAGGAATCGGAGGAAAGATTCTAGTAACGAATGTGGCTGCCCCCCTGCTGCGAAGAAACAGAATGCAGAGCTGACTAATTGACCCAGTCTATCTCCCAGTAGCTCTCTGTTATTATTTATTAATTTTTAATTTCTGAATTATTTACGTTCTGGGAAATTATTTTTGACAGCCTGTTAGGCGTGCCAAAGTTAATGGAGGATGAAAGGACCGGTACTAGAATTAGCAGGGATGTAGTCACAGGCTACTGAATTTAATGATTTTGGAAGGGAAAATTGATTTCACACAGCGTGTCACTTTATACTACTTTAGGGATACACCAGCTATTTGATTAATTGAGGAATAACCAACTCAAAGTATATTTGAAGTGTAAATGAATCGCAGTGTTCAGCTGTTTATTTTTCCCCTTTTCTGATGAGAACGGAGTTTGCTTAAAGTTGCTGATTAAAACCAATACAGGTAGGCCCCATACTCACACCTGCTTACTTTCTCCTGCCTTAGGAAAAAAAAGAAATAATCCCACCATCTGGAGGAGACATGCAATCCTCCATCTCACTTGGGATGGAGTTCGTCCTTCCTACACAACGCCTAATTAAATAGGCTTTGTGCGCACTCCCCCTCCCCCTGCGGAAAGCGTTTAAGACGGAGCAGGGTGCCAAGCCCGTGGGCAGAGCACGCAGCTGAGACGTGAATTCTGCATGGTGGTGGCTCACGGCTGCTTTTCATCCAGTTCCTGAGATGAAGGAGGGGTCCCCTGGCCTACAACATCTCCCGTGCTGGTCCTCCTGGTGCAGCTGTGTTATGTTGGTCCACCCATGTACAGTGCAGAGCAATGAAAAAAATAAAGGGGCTCTGCACAGCTCTTTTCCAGGCTGTGAAAACTGTATTTCACCCTCGGTGTCAAATGCAAAGTAAACCCTGTCTGCTGCTCACGTCTAAGCCTTCTGGCCATCCAGGCATCAAGGGCGTGGAGGCAGTCTTTTCCCAGCAATGTGTATAATGCAGCTCACATCTCCAGAAGGACTTGCGCTGGAAACATCTCCAGAGCTGTTCGGGACTGTCACCTCGATGGTCCTTCTCCTGGCAGCAGCTGCTGAGGCAGGGGGTACAGCCACATTTCTCCTGCTGTAGAGGGAGGATGTGCCTCCCGGCATCCTGCGCCCGGGATCAAAGGGCAAAGTGCCCTTGCTGACATGGCTTCCTATGGCAGACCTGGGTAAATCACACCACTAATGGCAGTGTAATCAGCTGTGTGGGCACCGATGGTGGTTACGGTGATTTTGTGTGTCTGTAATGTAGTTTCTTTGGATGGCTCAGTGTGACCTCCCAAACACCTTGACAATCTAGTTACCTAAGTGCTAGTCCTAAATGGTCTAAGTCCAACTTTCCCAGTTTTAAAACAAGAGTAATTAATGTTACTGTTTAATAAAATCTCAGGGATTCTGTGAAGAGAATTAGTATGCAATTCTTTATTTGCAGAATTTTGGGGAGAGTAGTAAACACCAAATAATAGGAGTAGCTGCTCCATTCCACAGAGCCGCTTACCGCAAGAAATGACTCAAAAACATCTGCCATAGATTGACATGAATCCCATGAACAGGTGAGAAAGGTATAAGCTAGACTCCATTTCGAGTCCAATAAACAATAAAACTCCTTTGAATTGACTGGGACCAAACTATTGAGTGAGAGGTTAAGTGTCAAAGGGATCCGGCATTCTGGGCATTTTGCTGTTGCTTTGTTCTTTAAAATAGGAAGGGCTACCTACCACGGCAAATGTTGACCACACCAGGGTGAGGGGAGAGGTAAAGAATAATGAAAGGTGCATGCATCAGTGTACCTTTAAAAAATATATTTGTGTTCATGATTTAAAGATGCATGAAGAGGTACTGAAAGGTTTTGCTGCTTAGGTTCTTTAAGGGGTTTATAATTCATTTAAACATCTCCCTAGGTTATTTTTCTGAGCACTTCAGGAGCACTAGGAATATTTCTTTGTGATGTTTTACTGATGGGAACATGCAAGGCTAGCCTGGGTTTTTCTGTTACCTTTTGGATTATACCAGTGGCAATTAGCTATGCAAGGAGGATCAGCTACAAGAGGGTGTTAAAGGAGATGTGTGACCTGTGGCCTCTGCTCTGGGGATTGCTACTTTATCACTTTTTTCAGCATGTGCAGGCTGGACTGGCTCCTAGAACAAAGGCCTGAAGCAAAAACTATTTTTTTCAGGGTCTCCCGAATCTGTGAGAGATCTTTGGGTTTATTTTGTGGTTGTTATTAAAACTTTCTAAAGAAGAAATGATGTTGATAAAAAACCACAAAATACAATTTTCAAGATTGCACCTTTTGTTTATAATAAAATTGTATCACTGAAACTACACTCACTGCCATGCAATTCTGAAGAGTTCAGTTCACTGGTGGCAGAATCGAGCACCCCAAATTTCATAGGAAATATTTTATATATTTAGATGATGGCTTAAGAAAAAGTGAGCCATATCTTCAGATGTTACAGAACAATTAGGAAATTTATGCTACTTGAAGATCTGCCTTCCAGTTTTAAAATGGTCAGTGGAAAACCAAATACCTTGTATAGTACATGTAGAAATTAACCCTAAAATATTTGCATTCAACAAATGCAACTAAGTGTTTGGATGAAGATGATTTAGTGTGCTCTGCTGTTCTAGACTGGAATGAATCCCTCACAGAGCTGGCTTCTCCCTATTTCAATATTAAAACAAAAGGGGTATGCTTGCAGTGCAGCACCCTGGGAATTCAGCTCAGAAGTCCAATTAACAACAACTAATTCCCCATACTGCCTATTTGCCCCTAAGAGTTGGCTAGATATAATAAGTCATGCATTTTGCATTTAAGCTTTTAATGCCCAGAGGATAACAAAAATCTATCCTGATCACTTTTTATTTTCATCATATGGAGGCAGAAGAAAGCATCCCCCCTTCCCCCTTCAGTTAAGCGTATCCATATCTCGGTGCTAAGTCTACAAAAGGAGCTGTCTCCTGCCTTCTCCCCATGCCTCCCTACTCTACTCCTCCATAAATGCCTGCCTTCCTCAAGAAGACAGGAAGGTAACAATCCCTTTGGGTGTGTTTTCTGTATAGATAAGTACATCTTAAAACAATGTAGAATTACTCACCTTCTAACGATGATCTACGCTTATTCACTGGACCAAATTTACTGCCTTTTAGACTCTCACCCTGTATTGTATGCAGCGTATACTCCCCTCACACTGGTTTTCACTACAGGAGCTATCAAGTTGTGAACATATTTTAGAAGCTATAACTGTAACATACTGTAAATGGTAACAACCATGCTATAATATGCTAAAGATCAGGCAAATACTTTCAGTAATTAGAATGATCTTCTGCAACTCAATTTTGCTTACAATGTAAGTCAGATTTGAACGAAATTCTCCAAAGGTAAAAGTCCAGCACGTTACTACACACTTGACATGCAAAAGGGAGAGAAGCAGAGAGAGAGGGAGAGAGCATATGTGCACATGAGGCTTTGGATATTCCTCTCTAGGTACAACCTAAACTGTACATTAAAAATTAGGGACACATTAGAATATCTAGCTATCTGCCCAGATATATTTTTACTGGTGTTTAACAGAAAAAATTAAGGCCTACAGGTACCCATATTCATCTGTATTTATGAAGTTCTGCAACAAAGAAATAATGCTATATAACACAAGATCGCTGTGGTTGAAGGGAATTTGGAAGAAAAAGGAAGTAGTTTGAGAAGAAAACAACGGAGCATATTAAAACGTAAAGCATATCACACTGCTTGATAGCAACACAAAATGTGATGCTGTGCTGAAAAAAATGCCTGGATCAATGTTAGGTAGCTGTGCCTGCAGAGCAGCAGGTTATTGTACAGAAAGCTGCCTACAAAATATTTCTGCAACACTGTACTTTGCTATGCATGGCAAAAACCCCAGAAGGTGTTATTTTTTCATGAAGCTGTGATGAACTTGGCTTATGCTTGGGATCAGACTGGCTGCTCCTTACAGGGGTTTCTGAGCTGCATATTTGCAGATTCAAGGCCAAATTTTCAGAGGGGCTCACAGCCAGCTTTCCAAGCGTTCAGCTGCCAAGCTGCAAGCCAGGCTTCTCACAGGTCCAGGAATCAGAATGACTGAGAGGGAACTGAGCTCTTCTGAACATCCCAGACTAATTGGCTGATTCCTCTCTCAGCAGATATGCCTGTGACAGAAGTTGAGACAGCTGAATGCAGTATTTCTGACAAACTTAGATGTGAATTTTAGTACCTGCCTGTACAGAGCTGGCAGGTGCAAGCAGGGGCCTCCTCTGAACTTCTAAAGAAAAGTGTTGGCTGCATCTTGTTCTCAAGCAGATTTTTAGATCGCTCTGCACCCTCCTCACTGTAAGCAGCAAAAAGAGCAAAAGTCTGACAGTCTGATCCAAAACAGGGCTCTCTGGAGAGCAACACAAAACCTATGTTTGCCTATAACACCCCATGGTCAAACTTCCCGCTCGCTGGGAAGCAGAGGAGGACAGCGGCGCTAATGATTCTCTCCCTTCTAAAGCCTCCGGATTTTAAGTGCGTTGAGGAGATTGAAGACAAACATTAAATTTTGATTAAAGGGACACTGCCAACTTATATTAAGCTAGAATGTAGGGGTTTGTAACAGGCAGGCGTAGGTGGATGGGAGCTTGTACTTTGGGTGTAAATATTTCTTTGCAACAGGGCGAAGACAAGTATCTTATCTTTGAGCTCAGAACAGAAGGCATAAAAAATTAACTTGATTAGAAATAAGAGTAACATGGTGCCGTCTAGTTTTGCTGCTGAGGGAGAAAGAAATGCAGATGGGAGATACCATGTAGCTTCCCAAATCTATTACAACTCACAAGAAGCTTGCTTGTTTGTCTGTTTGTTGTTTAATGTGGTTTTAACAGTGATAAAAAGCCATGATAAAGTTCTATTTTGAAGAACTGGCTAGGGACTGCAGTGAAAGGAAAGGTTACTGCAGGTAAGCTGGCACAGGGACTAAGCTACACATAGTAAATGCCTTTGCCTCTGCTTTTACTTTATCGTGACTACATATAGAAGGTCAAGCTATCTTGTGTTTAATGTATGGTCCACTGCAGCTGACTGGGGAGTAGCTAATTACTTTCAACGATCAGAAAGATTTCTTGCAACTCATTTGGCCTATGATGGGAACCAGATCCAAACCAAATTTTCCAAGGGGAGAGCCTAAAAGACAGCATCTCGCTGTAGCTTTAATGTACACTAACCCTATATAGAAAGAGCATTACCCAGAAATGCTCATTCTCAGAGAAACGACGGGAATGGGAATCCAGATCTTCATCTGATAAAAACCAGCTCCCCGAACAGAGCTATGCTGATTTATAATAGCCAAAGCTCTGACCCCACATCCTAACAAGAACTAGCTGCAGCCACAGAAATCTTCTGCAGTAAGGTCTCGGCTTGACCAAAAGCTGGGTTTCTGTTGCAGGTTTCTCTGCCGTCTTTGCAACATTCATTTGAGCAAGCCTTTCATGGGAGCAGGCCAAAGAAATCAAAGTGAAAGGCAACAATGGCCATGATTTTCTTTTTGTTCCTCCCAGAGCACAAAAGCACAAAGCAGACCTCAGATAACCAGCCCTGTGGCTTCAGATACATTTTGAGTGCAATGATAGTGCCTCCTCCCAGGGTCCGTGCAGCAGGTGAGAGGTGCTTCCCAAAGCTGTAGCATTAAGTATATGTGATATGTAACGGGGAGGATGAAATAAGGCCATGCTACTGCACTGGAGATGGTAGAGTGCAGAAGAGCGCTGGAACACAAATTGAAAACTACTTGTTAAACAAGGTTAATTTGTTCTCCTTCCACAGTGTAAAATGGCTTCAAACACTTCTAAACTAGGTCATTTGACAGCTCAAAAAATACATGGTGCTAGGCAGCTGTCTTTAGCAACAAGTTTATTGGAGAGTTTGATTGCATCCCAAAAGCACACTAGATATTTCTGACCATATCAAAGAAAACTCAACTATATTATCAAGGCACACTAATGAGGTGGTTTGTTTAATTGAAATACTTTAAGTTTCCATGTAGTACAGCATGAAAAAATCATTATTTTCATTAGATGAGCTACTCGTTAGCTGAAAATCTGAGTTACAAAATATCACAGTGTGAGATAATAAATACATTGTAAAATGCATTAAATCCAGGTTATTAAAAGGAATTTCTATTTAAAATATATAGCTATGTAATTTGAGCATAATTCCTAGTATTGGGAATCAAGTTTGGTTCTTTGAAAAATATAGGCCAACCCAAAGGACTTCATCATGCTCTCATTGCAGCCACTGTCAAAACTCTGACCCGTTATAGCTTGGATAAATTACTTGATTATTCTGTGTCACGATTCTGTAATAATGGGATTTGTGTGTAGCAGCTGGAAGTTCTGAGACTCATCCAAAGGGCCCGATCTTTAATCACTGCTCTGTTTGATGCAATCACTAACAGCAAATCAGGAAGCACTATATAGCTTGTATTTTTAGGGGCAAATGTTTACCTAAAAGTGTAAGTCTTGGAGAATTTATGAGTTTTATGTAAGAGCACACATCTTCATGGGACATCTGCCATGTCTTTGGTGAGAAGTAGTTTAAAAACTGGACTGATCTCCTCAAGAGGTTGCACTTTGAGTCCATGATGATTTTGGGTAAAAAGGGAAAAATGCCTGGAAGGGACCTCTGGAGATCATCCAGTCCAACCCCTCTGCTCAAAGCAGGGTCAGCTGGAGCAGTTTGCCCAGGATTGTGTCGAGTTGGGTTTTGAATATCTCCAGGGCTGGCGACTCCACAACCACTCTGAGCAGCCTGTTCCAGTGTGTGACCACCCGCACAGTAAATAAGTTTTATCTTATGTTTAAATTGAATTTCCTGTATTTCAATATTTCCTCTATTTCTGGCTCTGTGTTCTTTACTCCCCCTCACTCAGTATTTATACAGATTGATAAGATTCCCCTTGAGCCTTCTCTTCTTGAGGCTAAAAAGCTCAGGGTCCTAATCTGCATACCAAGAGCTGTTCCTGATCACTAGCATTTCAACATTGATCTGAGATGAGGAGGAAACTGTATTTTGGTTACCGATTCACAGATGGGCTTGGTCCATGTGAAAAAAGAACAATGTAAGACCCTGGTGCAATTATTGCTTTGTGTAGTTTTACAGCGGGACCAAGTTTTCTCCTTCTTCCCTGCCCCGCCGCCCATCTTTTCTATGTCTTAGACTAATGAGGGTATTTTGTCATCAATTCTCATATCAATGGTTCCTTCCTAACTTATTGCTATACATATGCCAAGGGATCTTCTCACTTGTGCTGTCTCTCTCTCTCCTCCCTTGCTGAGGGATTAGTCCACCAGCACTGTGAAGGTGTCCTTACGGCATTACTCTGTCACTAATCTAGCTGGCACAGGTCACCATGGTTGTGCAGAAACAGCCCCAAAGTTTAGCAGCCACATCTTAATTCCTGAGGAGTTTTGGGCATGTATTCAGGTTGCCTCCACATGTTGGCACCCAGTGATGTTGACACATCTTCACAGCTATTGCTCTCCCTGCCAGCTAGAGTCAAATCAGTGACACTGAACGGTGCCACCAAGAGCACATGGACATGGGAGGAGATACAGCAGGACTGCTGAAAGATCCCCTTAGCCAGCAAGCCAGCCAGCAATTCAGGAGAGCGTACAGATTACAGATGGTGCAATAATCTCACAACTGGCCAAATTTGGAGCCTAAGCAATACTTATATGGAGATGAGCATACATTAAAGGCTGCCAGTGTGACAGCAGAGAGGGCCAATATTGAGGCTTGCCCAGGAATGGGCATGCTGCCCCCACATAGCCACCTGCTGGGATCATTCATGCCAGAAATGCAAGTAATCCTGGTAAGGCAGGTGCCTGGGGGGATCAAGTCCTTAGTCAAAAACAAAAAAGAAATGCAAAAACCCAAGCCCAGGCCACCCCTTCATACACCTGGCAAGAGCCCCTCTGCAGTCAGCTTGCAGACTGTAAACTCCGGAGGCTGGAGCACAAGGGATGAGAGCTGCACCCCACGCTCCTGCCTCTTCCCTCAGTTATGAAAACAGACTTTTCTTCCTTCGTGGAGACAAAGTTGCATATCTTTGAGTTATCTCTTGCTCCTCTCATTTTGTGTGGGTTTTGTTAAACATTTTTAGAAGCCTTTCCTTTTTTTTTTTCCCCCTACTGGGGCCAACAGGGATGCGGCTTGCAGATTAGTACTACTGTTAGCTCTCTTTAATAGGGCTTTTCTTATCCCATTTAAGTAGAATAAAGAAGCTTCATTTGTTAGCTTAAAAAAATTCAAGACTTTAATTCTTGATCATTGCTCCCAAGAGAACCCAGTTGGAGTTCTCTCATCATCACTGATCAAGACTGAACTTTTTTTGTTTGCTATTCAATTTCATTTGCTTTCATCATTTCAGAGCACTAACAGGCTTTCAGCCCCGCTGAAACAGAGGATGGGGCTTTAACTATATTGCCATGAAGTCCCTGTAGCAATGGAAAACTGCTACATAGCATTGAGCTATGTACTCTCCTTTCCATAAAACCTGCATTTACATTGAATTAAAATTAACTTGCTGACTATTTTCATCATAAATAATCCATATGGCTCTTTCTTCTTTTATATTATTTATTTGTGGTAGAGAGACTGTGAGTCAATTTCTCTGATTTCAGACCAGAGAGGGATTTTATCTCAGACCAGTGTAAAAATCTTTCTGATTACTAAACTGCTGTAGATCACCATCTGGATCCACTGCGAAAATGATATCCATGGAAGGAAGCTTGCTTATGCTATGGATAAACTTGCTCTGATGTTTTATAAGTGATATTTTTTTCTTAAGAGATCCCAAGGATGAGTTTGCAAGAGGGATCAGCATAGAGACCAAGTCTGCAAAGCAGTTTTCCAGTTAGCATACAATCCATCCAGGCCCTTTCTCTGCTTGTGCCTACCATCTCCTAAGCGAGGAGATGCCCAAGTTGGCTTTTTATGAGTAAAATCTTTCCTAGATTTGCTCTGTGAGTGCTCCTGGAGGGTGAATGTTACCCAGGCTGTTAGCTTTTGCATAGAGAGAAAGCTGTTGTGATAAACTGATCGAGTATAAGCCACTGTTGGACCATTCCCAATAAAAGCAAGGCAAAGCCTATCTACCGGCTATCATTTTTGTTCTTCAGGGTCCTTGTAATTTTCTGTATGGGCAAAACCCCAGTTTCCAGAGAGTGTCTGAATAAGACAGTGAGGCCCTGAAGTAGTCTATCTGCTCAGCCTCTGCTGCTTTTCAGCTTAGTTTCTGTGCTCAGGGTGCTCATCTGTGTTTCTAGGCTTCTCTTAGGTGTTTCATGGCTCACATGCCTGAAGGAAGTCATCAGCATCAGTTTTGAGGGCATTAAAGATGTTTACCTGGCAGAAACAATACAAAATACATATTCCTTCAACTACAGCTGGCAGAGAGAAGGAGACTCTCTGCTGAAGACTCGAAGGCAGGACCACGCCCAGCAGGTAGTCCTTTGCCACATGAAAACAGGCACACTGCTCCTTCTAGTGAGGAGCAGTGTATTTCTCCACCTCGGTCCAGCTGATACTACCCAAATGCCCCAGATTTTCTTTGCTCAAGATCTGCAGCCAGGCTGTGGTTTCTCCGTGAAGGGCTGGGCTGTGGGAAGAGAGCTCTCTGCACCTTGCCAGTGCATGGGAACAGCTGCAGTTTGAAACTTATACTCTTTTACCCCAAGCAGTTTCCAATTAATGTGCAGATGGAAACCACGTAGATGGTCTGCGGGAGAGAATCCTTGCTTTTATGAAATGCCATATTAGCTCTAGTAGCAAAGTGCCTTGTTTTTTAAGATCCCAGCTCCCTGTTCAGGGAGCTCAGATTTGTACCAAAGGACTAATGTTGCTGGAATGTAAACCTGTCATTTCATGGAACTGAGATGCAGAAGATAGTCAAGAAGATCCAACTTCTGTAAAAATTACACCACTTTTTATACAAGGGAGGGAAAACTAAATTTTGCAGGGGGGAACCTGTCACAGTTTAGCTGTCAAGGGCAGGAGAGAACTTAGAAACATCGGTGGGCACCTAGCAAAATAGCAGGGACATGAGGAAAGCCCAGAGAAGTGCATCTTCCCTCACTCTCATTTGGAATCAGCATCCAGAATATAGACGTCATTTTCTTGCAAATTCATTTTCAAATCCTCGCAGCTTTATCCAGAACACCTCATTTTTCAGCCTTAAACTCCACAATGAAGAAGATGTTACAGTAGGATACCTTCATTTCAAAAAATGTTAGGTCATGCTGTTTACCAGTGTGAATCCACTGCCGTCCTTTACGTAGGTGAAAGTGCTACACACCTCTGAATATCAAAGTTTTTATTTTGAAAGGACAAGAGGAGACTGGAGAATCCTAGTTTTAGGCACCTCGTGTTTAAACATTTTAGACTTTAATTTTTTCTCAAATTTCCCCATCTGTAAAACAAGAAGAAATTCAATCTTTTCTTGTCCATTGTGATTTTTGAGATAATTACCTGCACATAATTACTTCACAAATAATTACTTTGCAAACAATTACTTGTAAAGCCTTTAGAGATCTTCAGATGATAAGTGGTAGAAAAATACAGGCCATGATAATGTTTTCTATCTTTTTTCTCTTAGCATCACTATAACTTGTTCTATTCCTCTACATTTTTCCACAAATATTGCCAAAGAAGGAACGATATTGCCAAGGAATCAATTGCCAGAAAGTGTTTTTAAAGTCAAGAGGCAGATTTTCTTCTGAGTTCTTTTTTTATTAGATAAATGCATTGTCATTCCAGTTTCCAAGCATGACTAGTACAGCTAAATGCTCTTTCAACCACTGAAATTTGAGCTGATTAGGTCAGGGTGAAAGTAAAGGGCCTTTACCATATTGTCCATGGAATATATTTTATGTGGAACCTACAGGGCAGGTTCCACCTGGCATCATCATGTCCCAGATGGGTTATTTTGGGTTATCACAACAGGTCGGTTATTAATTGGGTTATCAATATAACAGGTTCTCCCTAAGCATAGCCAGGGGGTTGGATGATTAATCCATGACAATTTTGCCTTCCTGTATGGAACCTGCAAATAATGGATGCAATAAATATGTCAAAAAGCACACTGATAAGCTTTGCAAATGAAAATGCATTCTGAACTGCACATATGGGCTAATAAAAGTTATGATTTTTGTTGGGATAAATCTCTAAGCTGAATTGCATTGCGTTGTGAATAACTGCAGCTTAGATTTTCTTCTGTAGGTGGATCCATCCTCAATAGAGGGCAGTAGAGGATGAAAATGTAACTGTTGATCTATTCACTTTGTTGTGTTCGGATCAATTCTCTAATATTCTTTTAACCGACTTTAATATGGAGCCTTTTATCTTAAAAAAAGAGGAAGTAAGAGTGTTGGCCATCTGGGAGACACACTGCCAACACCCAGATGTCAGCATCCTTCTGTACCATTTACTTGATCATCGCAACATCAAGTTGTGCTGGGTGTGTGGGTGGGAGAGTGAAAGCATGGGAAGAAGAGAAGTTAGGGTTTTCCTGGAAGGGGAAGGCCGCTAGTCCTGTGCCTTCACAAGGGAAAAATCCTGGCATTGCTTCATGACTGCAGTCTGTTAGCTCTTAGCAGCCCTGGAAAAGAGCACTAAATTCTCTCAGTGAAAACAAATGAACAGGTAGAAACTTCCCCGTGCATGTGTCAGTATAATTATTCTGCCAGAAATAGTAGCAGACTTCAGCTACCTAGAGGTTTTGTCTAAAGTGAGTAAACTCTGCTGGCTTCAGCCCCAGGTGTGAAAGCCAAGTACCCCAGCTGGGCGCTGGGAGGAGGCAGCGCTGCCCCTTGCAAGCAGGCAGAGGCTTTGGCAGTAGCAGCCTTTGCTGGCCATTCAGGCCAGACAGGGTTGCTGCTGTGCTCAGGGCAGGGAGAGCAAGGCATTGAGATGAGGCCAGGAGAGGAAGCCAAAGCCCAATGGAGGGAAGAGCTGGGACCTCAAGGAGCTAGGGCACAGCCAGGGTGGGAAAGCCCAAGGTGGAGCAAAAGCAGGGCAAAGCTTTGAGCAGCCATTCCGAATGTACTGAAGTCTAGACCTAAATACCATGAAGGAGAAGAAAAAAGTTGCTTCAAAGGGATGGATGTTCATATAGAAGAGTTTCCAGTGGGATCCAACAGCAACATAAAACGGGGTAGAGTGAGAGTGAGTCCTAATCCCCCCAATCTCTTACAGCAGTCACCACAGCTGGGCACCTTTCCATAAAAAGAAAAAAAAGAAAGAAACAGAAAGGCAGAGCCACCACTCAGGGAAGATTTTTTGGATGGGTATCTGCCTGCATCAGCCAGAATTCTTCCGGTCCTTCTTTTCCATAGTATTGCATGTACCAATCCTACATGGGCTGTACTTTAAAAAACCCCCAAAACTCACAATCTTTCCCTAAATAGCTCACTCTTCTCCAAATGCCAATATCAAGATGGCCAGAAGGTTCACTAGGGACAGAAGCAAGACATTGCTGTCTTCCCACTCCCTGGTGGCTGAGCTCCTCTGCCTTATAGCTAACCTGCTGCAGCAGCTCTGTTCAAAGATGAAAAACTCCCACTGGTGATGCTAGTACACTTGGGTCCCAGCGATGAGAGCTGCCTTCTGCAGATGTATCAGCGCAGCCAGCTCAATAGCACATTTTCCCGGGAGGTGATAAGACTGGTTGAGACAGTAAATAATTAGCTTTTCTGCCTTCGGCTATAGAAATGATTATGAATTTTTAAGCAATGAGAGTGATTGAAGCCATTTCTGTTTGCTTTCTTTCAGTTGTGTTGCAAAGTTTAGCTTCAAGAAGGAAAATACCCTCAGAGGAGGTTGACAGACAGGTGGGAAAATACAAAAATGCCAAGAGATCAGAGGTAAGTCAGTGAGCATTAAAAGCTGGGGGAGAAGGTCTTGATAAAAGGGGGTGGCTTTCATAACAAAGGAATTATCTTTCTTGTTAAGTCCTTCCTTTATCTGATAACAGGCTATTCCCCAAGAAAGTTGGCTCCTGGGAAGTTAGTTTCAAGCAAAAGTTGAACATGAAAGTTCATTTTTTTGGCAGAAGTTGCTTTCTCTTTAATTTATTTATTTTTGTAAATTTATCCTAACCCTTCTTTTAATTAACAGGATGCTGAAAGATACTGTGGAGAGGAGTTGTCTCTATTAAGACACAGAGAGGATATAATCTCAGAAGTATACTACCTCCCCCATGGCCTGCTCAAGGCTGCCTGGATATGCCTCCCATGCTGAAGGCAGTTCTGCCTCCAGGACTCTTGTCCTCTCTGGCAGACTGGCAGTAAGGGGTCCCCTGACGCCACGAGTTGCGACGTTGGCTCTTGATCAACCTACTTGGCACAGCAATGAACCTGGAGGTACTTCAGGTTTTGCACACAATGCCTCATACTTATTAACTTTATGTCTCGCCTTGTCAACTGAAATCAATATTGATAATAATAAATACATTAGCAATTAGTTATAAATGAATTATCATTCCCTGGAAAATGCTTCTAAGGTAAAAACACAGAAGGACGTTTTCCGAGGGTTCCCTATCTACCTCCTCTTTTGCTTAAATGTATTAGCCTTGCAATTTTCTAGTGGTTTTAAAATCCTTACTAAAACATTCAGTTTTTTCACCTGCTCCTCCACTTTGTCCTTGACCCACCATCTGGCTGGGCCAGAAGGCACCTTTCCCCAGCTCGAATGTAATCTCACTGTTATATAGGCACAGCAAATAGCGCACTCCTGCTGCTGTTGCAAAGGGGACTGCAAATCAGACCATGCAACAGCGGTTGGTGTGCACTGAGGAGCCCGATACCCTCACATCAGATGAACATGCGCTGAAAACTTCCTCAAGGTGGCAGTGAGGGCCCAGAACAATTGGCCTAAGGTGTGATGGCTCCTAAAATACGCAACTGTCTTATCCCACCATGGCACCATGAGCCGTTTTCTCTGCTGGAAAGACTGGAATTGGTTGTGATCGGAGATTGGGGATTTCTTTCAAACCAGTGGGAGAAGCTGAATGAGGGAGACCAAACATATTTCCTAAAAGAAGGATTGTCTGCCTCATGGAGGAAAGTTAAGAGGCTGAACAAAGAAGGAGCAGGAACCTCTGCTAAACAAAGTATCTGTATGACTTTAAAATGCTGTTCCCAAAATTATCACGTCAGTGTACAGCTGCCACAAAGAAGACATAATTTCTTACTGTTGAAGTGGCATCAGGGGGACTGGAGTGACCAGTTATAAAATGCAACTACGTATTTGCCCAGCCAAAACCATTTCCCTTCAAAGTCCTCCTTCATAGATTTATAAAGATGTAAGGCTTGGAAATAATCTCCTGCAATCACCTTGTCCCACACCTTTCCGTGAGCCAGGATCAGGTTTAGCCACCTCCTCCCTGTAAGGTGTTGGTCTAACCTGTTCTCAAATCTGCCAGTGAAAGGGCTCAACATCCAGAGAAACCCTAATTCCCAAAGTGTAGCTTAAAATTTCTTTGCTGCAGATTACATTGATTTATTTTTGTCCTTCTCACAGTGGCCATAGAGAACAAATGATGGCTGTCCTCTTTAAAGCAATTGTTTACATATTGGAAAACTCATACATTTTCCCCCATAGTATTTTTCCTCTAGACTAAACAAACTCAGTTTCTTCAACATTTCCTCATCACTCATGTTTTATAAACCTTTTATCATTCCTGTTGCTTTCTTCTGGACAGTCTCCAATTCATCTACATCCTCAATTCTGCTGGGCCCTGCTCGGCCATGGCTGACAATCTGTCCCTAAGAAAAATGCCACACTTCTGACTGCGACATTAGAGATCTATTTCCAGATTCAGCATTTTTCCATGGTAGGCGTAAGCATTTTAGCTTCTGTAGTACCAATAAATATATATAAAATAAAACAAACAAACCAAAACAAAGCCTTGCATTCTTGAAGGTGATACGTCAATTTTGCACTTTAGTGGCTGTTGTCATTATAAAACATTTAGATGTGTTCCTTCACACTTTCTCCGCCCAGCAGCATGGCTACTGAGGCAGTCAGGGGCCTTGCAGCTAGCAGCCCTTGTAGAAGAGGCTCTTACAAGGCAGTGTAATTAAAGTCAGCATTCAAAGCATTTCAAATAATCAAAAGACTAACCAGCCCCCGAATAGAGGCAGAATCAAAGAGCCTGGTGTGGAAAGAAACCCAGTGACCCTGAAGGCATGAGCAACCAACCCAAAGAGATTAAATGCCAACTGAGGAAAATGGGGGAGGAACTAATGGCATCAACAGTGGAATAACAAACAAATTCAGGAGACTTCAAAAAGTTAATAACTGGGCTACCAAATTACATATGTTTTGTAAGTATTTGGGATAAGGAGAAGTCTGTGTGGTTAGAGTGCCCAGGCTTGGTTTAATTCCTCACCATGGAAGTCATTGGGTGTTTCCTCCTTGGTATCAGTCATGGCTACCAGCAGGCACTTGCGTAGTTTTGAATGGTCCCATGCTCACCGTCAAATCAGAAATGGTCTCTTGTCTTTTCACAAAGCTTTGAAAAGGGTTCGTGCACTCAGAAGCTCATCTGTTTTATTCATCTGCATCAGCTACAAACCTCGTCACATCAATATCCTTAAGTCATGATAACTGCTATCATGAAGCTTGCAACTTTTGCTTGTAGGTTGTTTACTCAAGAGGCACACTCAACTCAAGAGCAATCTCCTTTCCAAAGATTTCTTTTCCTTCTGTGGGATAACTGAGGTTACACAAAATACTCAGCAAAATATAGAGTCAGCAGCTCATCTCCAATTGGAGCTCTTTATCAAGGAAACCTCTTTGACTTCAACTTCCAGACAAATTAATGGATCCCTCCTGTCTGTTCACTAAGCTAAGCAGCAGCTTTATCACCCATACATTGGCTCCTTCTGTGTTTCTAATAACTTTAGGAGAGAAGCAGAAACTCCACGTTGTCTGCATCATGGAGTTCTTTTAAATGGTAGAACTGGGACCAACTCATCCTAAGGGGGAGACCAGCAAAAAATAATTTGGTGCAATTAATTTAGCAAGCTTTCAGCCTGATTTTTGTTTAACCAATGTGGATGAGAGCAAAATCCCCCCACAGTCCCTTTTAAACACCTCAACTAAGAAAATAAGCTTGAGTGTGGTAAAGAGCATGTTGATATCCCAAAGGACCAGAGAAAGTGCAACAACAGAGCACCTTATACAGAAGGGGGAGTGTTAAGCATATTTAAACCAAACATTTCTTTCCCTTTCCTTTGGGATGAAACTATTTCCCATAGAAACTAAGGCTGTGCCCCTACATGTGTAGCCCGGGGAGAGATGCTTTGATGTGAAAGAGAATCCTGGTAAAGCACCGGATGCAGAAGCCAATGTGGAAATAGGAGGGACTTCCAGAAGCAGGAAAAAGCATTGTCCCAGAGGGGTTTCCATCACCCCCCCCAGGTCGTCACTCAGACTGTCTGGCTAGTTTCCTCCTGCCGGTCACTTTGCCATAAGGAAAGTCTTGTCTTAGACATGGGGCAAAAGTTTATAACTTTTCCCTTCCTTTAGGCAGCTGACAAAGTGAAAATGTAAGATTTTATGGCATAATCTAGATAAAAAAACTAAAGCGAAAATTTCACGAATTATAAACCAAACTCTGCTTTCAACTGTACCACAGAAAACTTGGAGAAACCATAAGTATTTCAGAAAAGCAGGAGTGCCATAAATTGGATTTAATCTGGGGAAGAGGGGAGAGTGATTTAGCTCTGTAAGTTTTTAGGAGGAATCCAAAGAAATTAATGTGTTAGCATTAAATTCTTAAGAGTGCGTGCACTCATATGCTGTTGGAGCTACATGGTAGGATGAAGGGAACCTGCACACAAAGTGCAGATGATTTCCTTTAGTTTATTGGTAGGGCAGTTTCAAAGGCACATGGTGTGGGGGATCTGTGTATAAACACTTGCCTGGTATTGCAGGACTGACAGCCCATGGGGAGCCTGTTCTAGAAAAAAATCTACGGTGCTCTTTCCATCTTGTTCTTTAAAACAGCCCAACATTACTCTCTCCTTTCTTCACCCCTCACTGAGATTAGTGCTGGTCGTGGCCCTAAACTCCAACAGCGAGATTACACAGAGAGCTCTGCTAGTGCCATCGCGTGACACACAAAGAGCAGAAGTCCTCTGCATGCTCATGAGCAGATGCTGATCGCATGCGGAGTCTGTTCAGCAGCAGCAAAAGAGAATATGAACCATGATAACTTGTTATCATACAATAAGTCCCTCCCAAGCCTCCAAGTTTGTGGGTGCTGGTTCTGAAACAGCTGATAGGCAACGGAAGTATCATTTGATCATAAGACCTTATCTAGGCAAATGGCCCTATGATGGTAGTGGGTGAGTTTTGTTTCTGTAAGTATTTCAGCACGAGGCTCATGGATAATAAACTACATCATCGTTTCTTTGTTTTGTTCCTTTGTTCTTTCTGGCTTGTGATGACACATCAAGTGGGGCATTCTGCAACAGTTTGTCGGCACTCCCACTAGAAAGCTGTGAAGGTTTAACACTGTGTCCCAGAGTAAAATCTGGCACCTCACTTTGCACCCAGAAGCGTGTATTTGTTTAATTACTTAACTGAATTTGTTGAACTATTTCTTTGGTGACTAGAGAGAACTTCCTATTGGTGATCTCCGAGGTTAATGATTCAGGTATATTTATTACTAAGTTAGCACTTAGTGCCTACCTCACACAGATGAAGTACACTCCCTATCTTCAACATCTTCTTGCACTGACTGTCTACTAAATAGATTACTGCTCTACTGGGTGTTCTTAAAGCTAAACAGAATATTGGCATATGGATCTCTAAGCACTGACATCTCTGCCTGAAGATATGGGGAGCTGGAGGTGGTCAGCACTCCTGAAAATCGAGCCACAGGATCAACATCACAGCTAAATCTTCAATGTCACAGCTAAATCTGGTCAACGTTTCCCTGGATGTCCAGCTGGCAACTCAAAGTCCTTTGAAATAGGACCCAGAGCCAGAGGAAGCTCCAAGCCCTTCTGTACAAGGACTGGTTTCCTCTCTCTCTTTAATGGGAGTAAGAGTATTTTGCTCTTGCATAGGGAGCCCTGAGGTGTATTTAATTAATGCTCATTATGAACTCTGAGAGGAGCTTGAGACATAAACATTATTATAGCTTCAAAGCCTAGGGGATCGCTCAGGTTTTACTCAGCTCTCTTATGCTGGCAGAATTCTTACTGACCTCCGGAAAATCCAAGTAGATGGAACAGTGTCTTCAGAATTTGGCCCACTCCTGGGCTGGACTTTGCTCTAATCCACCCTACATTCTTTGGGCCTCATCTACTCATTGACTTGAGCAGCCATTCAGAGGTGTTGCCCCACCAGTAATGGTTCTCATACAAATGCTTGCTCACTATCAAACAGTCTGGTTCTATTAATAATAACTTTAAAGGGAACAGAGAAAGAGGAGACGAGAAGTAGATTCAGTTTAATAAGAAATTTCTTTCACCGAAGTTTTATGTTCTTTTCTTTTATCTTTTTATCAAGGCAACTGTATTCTGAAAAGCCTCAGGGTACAATAAACAACAGAAGGTGATGCAATGGCTGCTCGTTATTGCTTGATGGGTGAATCATCCTACTAGCTGTTATCTGCATTATTGGAACGGATCACTCGAGGGCTGCATTGAACATGGGCCACAAAATGTAACACTGTACTAATGTCATGATGTGACACGTCAGTCTCTCTGTTTCTAGATGAGTTTCCTTTCAATTGCGCATAGATAAAATCATGAGAAAGGGTGCCCATGGGATATATGAAATATACCTGGGCCTTATTTTTATCAAAGCTCAGTTGGTACCAACTGGCCAAATCCTGCAGCCTGTGCTCACGCCAGTGAGCAGCTGTTCATGCAAAAAATTCCACTGACTCAGCAGGGCATCTCAAGCAAGTTCTCCCTTTTCAGAATTAGTACTGAGGCTTTTCCTACCCCACCCTGCTGTTTTACACAAAATGCCACATCCTATGTAATTTTATGCTATACCACGGTACTCTTTTTTTGCTGGGTTTTATGAATACTGTATTACTGGGACCAAACTGAGAATGCAATGTTTCTACAAGCAATATCTGATCATTAAAAAATGCCAATGTAAACATACTCTACCAAAAGCAAAATTACCTCTTTTATCTTTCTCACACATGCTGCCTAGTCTACATGAGGACCTCAATAATTACAATCCTAAAACCTGACCTGCCTGGCAGAGGCGCCTGTTCTGTGGGTTTGTATCCAAGGTCCTTTAACCAGATGACACTTTTGACGTACAAAGCTTAACTCGTGGTGTTAACTATACAATTTAGCAGCTATGATATGCTTTTGCTTTGGGTATTTAATTATACTGACCTATTGTCTTACATCTGGACTCCATGAAAACACTTCAGTCCTTCAGGAAGCAGGCACAGAGGCAGCAAAGAAAATTTGTGACTTTAGGAAGTGCCTCTGCCGAGCTGTCTCTAGTCGGCCTCTGCAAACCAGATCTTGTTTACTCCACAGTATTTTGTGGCATTTTCTCCCTTTGTTTCTTGCAAGTCTACGTGTTCCATTTCCAAAACCGAAGGTTTCAAGATCTGAACTAAAAACTGTAGTACCGTCAGCTGTCCCCTGGGAGTGGGATGTGGCATCGCATGGCTGTAATCAGACCACACAGTGCCTAGAGCAGAAAGAGAGGCTTACACTTTATGCTGAGCTATCTGTGCAGAAGGAGAAATCAGGACAGTGCAGACTGTAATAAATTTATACTGTTGCTTATAAACAAAACCCACAGTGCTGTTCAGTATTCACATAAGGACATCTTCCCCCTTTGCACTGGGGAAGAGATACGTAACACCAAAGGGGTCTAAAAGTCTTTGTTAGGCATGTCATGAATGAAGGAATTTAAGATGACAAACGTACAGTTGCCTGACCAGAACCAGCCATGTGGCGGTAGAGCAAGGCAGGGCCACAGCGCTAAGGCTGTAGCAACCTAACGCAGTACAGCAGCCCACAGGTAGAAAGGATGGCTGTCCCAGCATGGGCAGATCTCCCCATGCGGCCATCCAAACTAGGCTAGCAGCTGCAGAAAAGCCCAGGGTGGGATTAGGAGTGGTCGCTTGAAGCTCTGTTGGCCACCCTTTCCCTCCTTGTGAATCACATGTCCCTGAAGAGCAGCACAAAGTCCTAGCAGTAGCCTCAGTACTGACTTAAATATCAACATCCTTCATCAGTCTCACAGACAAATGAAATTCATCTAACGCTCCACCCCAGGCAGAAACACAGTGGAGTAGTAAATAGAGAGGCATACAGTGATCATCTTCATCAGTATGGTCATCATAAACTATATTTAGAGGCCAGAATCTGGCTGTGAGTGTATGCCTACTACTAAGCTCCTTTCAGCTGCAACTATGTTTTGAAGACTGATTTGTCTCTTACATTTTGATTTGATGTGCAGTGGAGAAAGAAACTTTTCAGAGATAAGCCCTTTCTCCCTTTTACCATTAACATTTCTCATTCTCTTTTGATTTAAAAGATTTACAGTGATGGAAATGAATGCTCACGTGTTAGAAACAAGTGATGCCACTAAATTTTTTACAAAAGAGACATAGTTGTGATTTCTATTTAACTACGCTTTCTTTATGAAGGCATGTTTCTGAGATGAAAGAAGTAACTGATATTGTAAAGTACTCTCCATTTTGAATCCAGAAAATACAGGAAGCCGAGCAGGCTCTTTGTTCACCCAGCTACTACTGCTGCTGGAGACAAAGCAAGTCATGCATCTACATAGTCTTATGTTGATTTTGCTTTTCTTAGACAAAAGCTTTTCCAAGGGGTGGGGTCAGTCAACAAGAACGGAGGAAAAGGAATTTGCAGTTACGGCTGTACTGCCTTCTGCGTGCCCTTGGTCAGCTTTCATCTATTTCATTGCTGTATACATTAGGCTATGGCAAAATCAGACCAAGGAGAGAGGGAAGGAAATCTCAGAATAATGACAGTGTCCTGGGAGAAACCTAGCCCACAGAGATATGGAGCAGCAAAGACCCCCTGACCCGATACTCCATCCAGCCTCTCCAACTGCAGTGTGTTGGGTGTTAGTTAAACACAAAAGAGAGATTGATGGTTGTTTTCTCCCCTCCATTTTTTATGATATTTCATATGGAAAGTTGGAAAGCTGTTGACCAGCTCTATGGCTGGGGAAAATATTCCTGCAAATGTGGCCAAAGGTTTTTTCCTTGTTAATTTTTAAGAGTTCAAAGGTTAATTGAGACTTCAACCTATGATAAATTTCTATCAATTCCAAGGAAACACAGGTTTAAAATATTCTGGAAGAAAATTTGTGAAAGATGAGTAGATTTGGTGGCAATTTGAGAAAGAAAGTGAGTAGATCTCACTTACTCAGAACAGTCATATGCTAGAGAGGTATTTATTTTTCCTAAATTTCAGCATTTTTTACATCTACTTGAAAAATAAAATAAAGTAGAATGAATTGTACAAATTACATTGTATTTACATTAAATATAGCTTTAGAGTCTTCTAAGAGAAAAGGATTTTGCCCTTCTGGATTTTGCTTTGTTATACTTGAGTTCGGGATGATAATATTAAGCTAAGGAGACTAATTATCATGGGCTAAATCTTCAGCAGCTGGAAAACAGCATGGGTTAGCAGAATTCAGTACTACAGATGAGGCCTTGACACCATGTACTATTTCTCTTTGTGGTGCCTACTTGAGCTAAAAGGTGGAGTGGCTATATATGTTGTGTGGTAGGGAAAAAAAAAAGCTAAAAGAAGAATGAGGCAAATGAATTGCATGACAAGAAAAGACAGGAAAGTCCCATGAAAGCAGAAGCAATGCAATGCTGTCCCTGTGCTCACTGACCTGAGTCCAGAGACATGTGTTAACAGCACACACCGCAGCCCAAGGCAGAAAAATGTGATGTGGTTGACAAAACTGTGGCATGACTAAAGACAGAGCATGTAAATTGTATTTATGTACTAGTCTCTGAAGTGGAGAGCATATTGTCAAGCAGCCTGAGGGAGCTGTATCATATGCAGCTCCGTATGCAGCATAGTATAGCTGTATCCCATTAAGATGCTAGTAACGGAATATATTAAATATCCTTTTGGAGGCTAAGGGTCCAATCCTCCTGCACTGAAATCAGTACAATTTTTGCAATTTATTTTTAATGGGAAGAGAACCAAACCCTTTCAGCTGTTACTCATCTGAAGGATTCATATGCATACACAGCAATCTTACTGGACTAGCAGAGCGCTATGTGGCTTGCATTCCCAAAAATGCCCTTCTGTAGTCACATCAGAATGACTAGGCATAGGCTTGCATAGTATATGGGGACAGACCTATGACTGCTCTGCCTGTACCCTGCCTGAAAGCCAAGCGATCCATTCACTGAGCCAAAGCTATCAAATGCTGTCTTTCAGAGCAACTAGACCAACCTAGAGCAGAGAAGTTTGTTTTCTGATTGTAATATACACCTAGATGTATCCTAAAAGATAGCGTTTTATAGTCTGCTGGTACAAAGCTATCATCTTTCCTTCCCTCCACAACTTTTTTCTTTCCTTTCTTTTTTTTTTTTTAATCTTCATAGCTCACCTCCAGCTAAATAACTTGTGCATATGATTTTGTTTCCAGCTCTCTCAGGAAACATACAGAGCCAGAGAAATAATCAGAACTTTAGTACACCGGCTCCCTGCTCTGCTTCTTGGGGAGAACAGGCTGGGTCTTGTTCTGCCTTCCCCTGGGCAAACAAAGAGGACTCTGCCGACGTTGGTGGAGCTAAACAAAGGTAAAACATCAAAACCCAAGAGAGAGTCATCCACAGAGGGGATCCTGGGCTAAAAATATGGGGCAGTTTCTTAAAAAGCCAGCTGTTGGATTACATAGGAGTTTCCTTTAAGCGCAATAAACATTTAAGTTTTCCATTTGAAGAGAACTTGAAAATATAACTCAATGCACCCTGAAGGCTCAGAAGCCCTGTTGACACATTAAAAAAAATGCCATTTTAAAAGATAATCCCACCATGTGTGTATGCGTGGTGGCTCATGACCAAGTGTTGGAGGTGGGCAGTAGTGGTCCTCTTCACAGGTGGTGGTGTCCTGCACCAGAGCTCTGCTTCAAAAGAGAGGCTAGGGAAGGAGCCAGCTCCAGGTCCTGCAGGACTTATACCTCAGTGTGCCCCTCAGGAGACTGCTGCAGCAGAGCATATTGCTTCTGGCCACAGCACAGCAGGCAGGGATTGTGCTGTTTAATAAATTATCTTACTGCATTGCTACATGAACATCTCCAGCTCTATACAGGTAAACCAGGATGAATTTCATGTGCAGGCCACGGGAGCAGATTTTAGGTGACTGCTTGTTAATCTCATTCCTTTAACCATCCATCATTCCGTGCATCCTAATAGTAGCCCGTAAAGGTGAGGCCACTTTGAGATTTTCATTGCACAGAAAAGCATCTTCATCTACTTGGAAAGAGGCAATCTGAGTTTTACATGAAGTGCTGCGCAGCTGTAGCAGGTTCAGCTTCTTACCAAGAAATCAGTTACTTCACAGTGGCTCTGGTATCTCTGGCTGCAGCCAGTTGCCTGAAGCAGAGAACTAAACCAAAATACCATACCTCAGACTGGTTTTTCTCTTGTCTGTGTTGTAACGACCTTACGGCAGTTTTCTTAACACTTGAATGTGCTACACTTTCAAGAGCTTTACGAACAGGGGCAGGAAAATACAGACAGTTTGTACAGTCTCTTCAAATGGAGGCAGCTTATTCTTGTTTCTGCTGAGTCAAGGGATAATTTGTACAACCCCACTGATGAACTTCCCCTTTTTACTTTGTTGGTAGCATAAACCAAGCACAGACCCAGTGTGCAACAGGGCATGACTGAATAAAGAAAAAATGGGTAGTATGCGGGCCAATTACTGCATATATACACAGTAGTGATGCTTCCTCTGCTCTGCCAGGGTTCAGAGGAGGGCTTTGTCTCAGCCAGGCTTGGGGAAAGGTAGCAGATTGCACACAAGGCTTTCTCCTTGTTGGAGTGGTGGAAGGTGGAAGATGCATCTATGCAATAAGGGTGCATGGAAAGTGCATCTATCTGCAACTGCCTGCCATAACAGCCTTCAAGCATGATTGTATAGGAGTGGGATGTACAAAGAGCTTATCTGAAGTGTAGATGCACTTATCTTCTCACCATTCGCACCTCTGCTGCTGGGAAGGGCAAGTGAGGACTGGTAGAGCTTAGGACCTGGCTGAGGAGAGCTGACTCAGAGCAGACCCTGGCTGGGTGCAGTGCGAGTGGACTACACTTCCTCACAGTCCACCTCCAGACCTGCTCGGAGCTGTTGCTGGCTAGAGGCATTTCCTGACAATTTGTGGTCTGGCTCCTCAGTCTTTGCAAAGCCGTGCATTTCTGCTACGGGGCGATAGTGAACACACCTCGTTCTCCCACAGTCAGCTCCACAGTCTTGGAGCTGCATTGCAAGGTCTCAGACAGGATTGCACCATTGTGACCTGGATGCCTTGGTTTTATTGACATCCATACTTTTGGGATACCTTCTGAGAGATAGATATATATTCACTGTAATTCAAGCAGATACAAAACCTGTAGCATGATACAGAGATCACAGGAAGAAATGCAGCATAGGGGGTTTTCAAGGTTTGAACTTTCATCCGTGAAGCAGCAAAAGGCAAAACCCAGAACTTGAAGCCAGAAATGTCACTGATTTATCAAGATGACTAAAAGACAAGAAACCACTGAGGTAAAGAGAATGGCTGACCTGAGAGCCTGCAGTGTCATGGGAAGTCCTCCAAGAGTCCAAATGACAACACCAAGAAGGGATCACATATAAACAAATGCTGACCCACGGCATTAGAAAACGTGGAGAGATGCCCTGGATTCGCCAACAGAGCAGGGTGACAAGACCTGCAGACTGCAAATGTCCCCATTCAGACTGCCTGCTTAACACTGAATTCTCCCAAGCTACAGTTGGAGTGAAAAGTGTTTTATCCACAGCTGGTGACATCATCTGGATCTTCCCAACACGGAAGCGAAACATTGTCTGGGTACTCTCAACATGAAAATGAAATATTTTCTAAGCATTCTCATCTTTTTTGCATTATTAGCAATACTTTTAATATATTCACTCTAATTTGATTCCAAAGAGGCTAAATCATTCCTGAGTTATCCCTACCAGACATGTTTTTGTCTAGAAAAAATCCCTTTCCCCTTCTATCCCTTAAAATTCTAGCTGCTGAGTTACACAGATTGCTATGAACTTTCTCATTGTTCCCCTCTGCCATCTTTTATATCCTCTTTTGTGTTTTTTGTTTGTTCGAATAATCATTGTTTTTACTTGCAGGTATTTTCTTTAAAACCAGTAGAATCCTTGTTTCCAAATGTGCAGTTCTGGCTGTTGGCCACCTCAGAAATCGTTTCTATCCCGTTGTCAATTACAATTTTTACTTGCTTTTAAAAGTTCTTTCCTCCAGCTGATTTGGTCCATAACCGTTCAAGAGGGGCATCCTCTATCCTCTGTCAGTGCTACTGGTGGGGCTGGAAATACCCATGGGAAGCTTTGCTTTGCCATGCCACAGGGAGAGCTGGGCCTCCGGCCAGCTGGGGTTTCAACACGTGTTTGAATGGTGATGGAGAGGCCACCATCTGAAGAATGTTTCTTGTGGCTTCCTATATATCTTACCTTTTGTCAGTGTAGTAAAAGAGCAGACAACTGTATCAGGCCACAAATATTTAATAAACAGCATTTCTGTCCACTAGAGTTGTGGCATTTAGAAAAAATAAGCATGCATTGCTCACATTTTGCCTCAAAACACTGATTGTGATCTTGATGCTTGACTTTGTGGGAAGCTGTTTCAACTAGGACGGAGCACAGAAGGCAGGTTTCAATTTGTTAGGCTCACACATAAGAAAATGCTCCTACCACATCAGATCTCTGGCAGTACAGACTGTATCATGCATCTAAGTGAGGAAACAGAGGATGAGTCGGACTTTGCTTCTACAAATGGAGCTGTGCAGATGGCACAGTGCTTACAAAGAGGCAGGAATATTGTCTTTTGATCTCAGTAGGAGTGTGGGGACAGAGGAGGGGGAAATGTGATGTTACCCACAGGCTGGGGAAAGTTTCAAATCTCTGGCTCAAACAGGCGGAGTATTTGCTGCTGGGTTTCTGCTTTTATCCTTCTCATGACTGATATTATCTCCTGATGCCCCTTTTTTAGTTCTCAGTGAGTTTGTAGTAATTTATAAAGCAAAGTTTAAGATACGTTGGAAGATGTGCAAACTCAGTTCTTAAATTATAAACTCTGTTAAAACAAACCTTCCAAAAGTCAGTAAAACTAGTCAGTAAAACATATTTTACTAATGTTAAGCATTCCTTTTAATGAATAATGGTCTTAAAATGTTAGAGCAGAGCTTTGGGAGATTTGTTTGGACTTGGCCAAAAATTTATGAATCAGCAATGCTAATTTAACTTAGTAAAACTCAATAGATTTAAGATATGAAGTTGATGAAACATCTGTTGGAAGAAGGATATGTCATCTCCACTCAGTTTAACCATACTATTAAACAGCCGTGCTGAAGTCAGTAATATTACAGTAAATTACGACAAGAATTGTAATTAGACGATTAGAACGCAGGGCTCATTCTATGCAGTTTTGTAGTCTGTTGAAATGAACATCCTGGAACAAAGTCAGACTGACAAGTAAAGAAAATAAACAAAAAAAATTATATCTCTGGATAGGGACAGATCCTTTTTTGTGAAAAATATTGGTTTATATATTTTTTTTATTTTTATTGAAAACCTGAAAACAATTTCAAGAACAAAAAAGCCTTGTTTTTACGACTTTTAAAAACCTTGAAATTTTCCAAAGAAATTTTGAGAATTTTTGTTTCCATTTCTTGTCAAATAGTAGTGAAAATATCTTCTAATCTCAAAAGAAATGCTAATAGTTTAAAAGACCCATTTGTTTATGCGTGTGTGTGTATCTCAGAGAAAGAAGGAAGAACCTTCTGAGAGCAGTGCCAATTACTCAGCGGATGAGTAATTCCCACGTCCTACTAACGTAAGAGCAAACTGAGAAGACTTGCGCTTGGCCCCAGAGCAAGGTAGGCAGGTGTTACACTTTTTTGTTACATATTTCCAGTCCTACCAGCTGTATCTATGTTGTCATGGAAGATAATATAATATTTTTTTCTTAACTCACACTGCAAAAGGTAGACGACAACTTAAAAGCGTGCTTGCTTGATTTATGGGATCTCAAACCTTTTGGTCACATTTGTCACTTAAGAAAAAAGTCATTTAACTTCTGTGTAAAGTAACATGTTAGAAAGAGAGAGGGAAAGCAGGCTTTCATGTGGCACAAAGCCCTTTACATTTAAAGCCGAAGAAAACCTTGTCAATATTCAAAATTTCTTCTGTGTGTACTGTAAATAGGCTGATATTTATATGTCAAATCAGCAGAAGAGGTGGAAAAAGCTAAAGAACGGTGTGTGAAACCGTTACCAGAAATCCCATTCATATAGATAAAATAGCACAGATGAGCCGACTTTGTGGGGTTTTGCATTAATTGGCTGTGACACTAGATATAAGGGTCAGTTTCCAAGACCAGTATTGACTCTTCTAAAAGTTTGAATAATTAATCCAAATTCTCAAAAGAAGAAGCTTTATACATGAACTGAACTTAGAATATGTGAAAAATCCTGCATGCAAGTTTCTCTGGTTCCTGAGTATTTTTGTAAAGATTTTTTCAATGAGTGAGAAACTAAGTAAGTGAAAGATGCATGAAAGCAAATTTCAAAAACCTGCAATGTGTATTTGTGGTGCAGGATGTCTAATTCTTTATGGAAAATAATAAGCCAATTTTGATCTCTTGGGCTGGAACTCCTATCTGGAGATGATTCTCTCTTTCTCCTCGCTGACTACAGAGGGAGCCAAGTTTCCTCAATTAAAAAGCTCAGGTAGGTGCCTGAACTTAAATCCCTATAAAGTTTGTAATGTGAAGAGCATAAGCAAACTAAAAAGCTGATTCCCTTCAATTTTACAGTAATTTCAGTGGCACAACATTTCTGGGTGGAAATGAGGTCTTCCGTTTCTCCTCTAAATGTGTTTCAATGTTTTCAGCTCAGAAGTTTGTGTACTTTTCCTATGCCCAATAAAGAGCAATAGAAAAGACAATATCCTAATGTAGTTAGCAGCAGCAGCAGCAAGCAAAAGTCATTACACAGGGTGAATATAGTAAATTAAAAGTAATACAAGTATGAGTTAAAGTTGATTTTTGACCACAAATCTATGCAAGTGGTAAATCTATGTTTATCTGGGGAGGCAGTTACTAAATTTTCTGTGCTTGATTTTCTCCAAGCTTACAGCTTCCAGAAGAATATGGAGGATACTCTGCATGCAGGAAGCCATTTCTGAAGGACATCAACAGACATGTGGCAAACACCTCAGGCTGTGGTGTTCCACATCTTCATGGAAAGCTCTGCTAGGGGAGACCTGCACTGCGGAATAATTGCCGAGACCTGTACGAGCTGCCAGTCACATCCTGGCGAGGAAGGACAAATGGGTCAGCCCCATTCCCAAACAACCAGAGGATCCCAACCCCCAAGACCACATAGGCTGCACATGTTACAAGACCAAATGCTCCAGACCTCTTGGGATATGGTGAAAGATGGATACCTCATTTGCCTCTCTCCTTATTAGCAGTTTGAACTCATACACTGGGGTGAAATCACGTTTGAGGAAACTGCAGAAGGTGGCACAGTGAGTGTTTTGCTCCCAAGGAAGGAAGACATTTTGTGGACTATTAACTATTTGCTGGACAATTAACTATTTAGTTGACTTTGCTACTGTTGTGGTTTAACCCTAGTTGGCAACTAAGCACCACACAGCTGCTCACTCACCCTCCCCCACCCCGGTGGGATGGGGGAGAGAATTGGAGGAAAAAAAGTAAAACCCATGGGTTGAGATAAAGGCAGTTTAATAGGACAGCAGAGGGAGAGAAAATAATAATAATAATAATAATAATAATAATGATAAAAGAATATACAAAACAAGTGAGGCACAATGCAATTGCTCACCACCCGCTGACCGATGCCCAGCCAGTCCCCGAGCAGCAGTCGCTGCCCCCCAGCCAACTCCCCCCCAGTTTATATACTGAGCATGATGTCATATGGTATGGAATAGCCCTTTGGCCAGTTTGGATCAGCTGTCTTGGCTGTGCCCCCTCCCAGCTTCTTGTGCACCTGGCAGAGCACGGGAAGCTAAAAAGTCCTTGACTGGTGTAAGCACTGCTTAGCAACAACTAAACCATCAGTGCGTTATCAGCATTATTCTCATACGAAATCCAAAACACAGCACTATGCCAGCTACTAGGAAGAAAATTAACTCTAACCCAGCTGAAACCAGGACAGCTGCAAGTGGGAATAATCACAGACCGCTCATGTTGACATGGCTTCTTCCTAGATTTCTTGAGAGTGACAACTTTTGTCAGTTCCTTCAAATTTTATGATATTTTTTGGTGATACAAAACTTTTTGAGAGAAGTGAGGCTTTGTGAGAGCAAAGAATCTTCTTAGATGTGAAACACCTTTTCAACAAAAAGCACAATCAACAATTAGCACACATCCGCAGATATTTCAGTCCTTCTGGCTCTGCATATTAATGACATAGCAGTTTGTCACTAATTTCTGAGCTTCTCTGGGCTAGTACGGCTGACTCTGCATGAATAACAAGTCTTTCCCTGCCCCTGAGTACAAACCAATGTGACCCAAAAAAAGAACCTGTTTTATACTGATTTTAACATCATGATTATGTCAGAAAAGACACGTGTCACTGACAACACAAACTGTAGGAGGTAGACAAGATGCATGTGCCTAGGACAGTCTCTGAAGAAAGTGTGGTAGATACATTCCTATCAAACCTTACCCCATCAGTTTGCTGAGAATGAAAATTAAAAATTACATTTAGCCTTCTGTTGTGCGGAAGTTAACCAGAAGAAATATTATGTCAAAACCTATGCTTATGAAATAGAATTGAGCGTCCACCTGGTCTAATCAGGTACCACTCCTGCTGCTCATACTGTCTTGCCTGCAATTTGAAACACCGTGTATTTGGGAAAAGAAGTTAATTTAACAAAGCCTTAATGAAAAACTTTGGGAATAGTGGCATCAGCTAAGCATCTGCCCTTCTGTGCCTTCAGTACCACAGAGTTCACCTTGCCATACCTGCAGACTCTTAATGATTTTGCTTTCCTCTAGACTTTCTCATAAAGGTAAAGCAAAGTTGCTCACAGCCAAAAGCAAGCAATTCCAGGTCATGCTGTTCCATATGGCTGCATCAGACCTATTTCCATTTGACTAGCACTTCTGGTGTTGTAAAAAGTAACATGGGAAATCCCTGTTTTGAGGTAATGCGGAATTAGAGATAAGTGGCTCTGCAAAAACCCGAGGCTAGTGAAGTGAATTTGGATTAAGACCACAACCAAAATATTTTTGAAGCTGTTTTTTCTGTACAGATGAAGACATGCACACATGTATATCATAATTATGCTTGACATCTGTTTACTATTTTGGTCTTCAGACCTGTATGTGCAACTCTACAGACATTAATACTACTTGCCATACAGCAATTAATACTACTTGCTACAGAGATGAAGCAATGTGGGTGTGCGTAAAGGGGTAGCTGATAGTATCTTTTCTGATAGCATAAGAGTTCAAGAGGACGTGGAAAAAATAAAAAGAAACTAGGTAACGATTGTTCACTAAACACCTCGATGCTCAGGGAGATGTAATGTTCCTGTAGACAGAGGAAAGCCCACCTAAGACACAAGAGAGCTGCTGCAATTGTAAGCCCACAACAGCGCGGGGCTCTGTCGGTGTCAGGCCTGAGCACTTATTTCTGCTGTCAACAAGCTACGGAAGAATTTCAAATGCGTTCCAGCTCACAGCCCTCGGGAAGAAGAAAGAGGCTTCTCAGCACATAAAATCACTCTTCTATTAATATTTCTTTCTTCCACTCAGGCCTGTCATATATTGGGCATATTTTTAAGGTAACCATGGATGCAATGCCCAGTGAAGGGAATCTTTCCCTAAGTCGCTCTTTCAATCTATTGTTTACATTTCCTCGGATGAGGAAGCCCCAGTTCTGAAGAAGAAGGTCATAGAGAAATTGGGCAGGCCAAAAGCACAGGAAGAGCAGGGACATCCCAGTCATTCCACATTTACTGAGGAGTCAGAAGGGAGAAACCCTGAAACTACTTCTAATTCCCTTGAAGGGTAGCAGGTGGGGCGTGGGTAATAAAACACCTAGCAAAGCCAATGGAAGAAAAGATTTCCACTGATTTCAAAGCTTTGCACGCGGTCTGTGGTGGAAAGGCTCATTGCCTTCAATTCCAGTGGGGGGAAGCAGAGAAGACACCCGCAAAGGCGCTAGAGCAGGAGAGGACCTGAAAGGGTAAAGTGCTTTGAGAACAAAGTGGCAGCAAGCTGGCAGGACAGGAGCTGCAGGGGCAGGGGCTGTTCAGAGATGAAGGCTTGCACACCTTTCATAATTTGGAATAAAACCTTCTGATCCAGACAGACATATTTAAATAATTCTGACTCATCTAGCGGCAAATACACCTCCATGGCAACTCCCTAAACCTAGCTAATGTAGAGAAACACCCAAGGAATATGTTTGGAAATGTTGTTAACTTAGCAGCATCCAGCTCAGTTCTTAATACACTGGAGCCCACTTAAACAAGGGAGGAGGTCTTGAAAGAAGCAACTTGTTCAAAGAATTGATTTCTTTTTGCTCCGGAAGATACACAGAAAATACAGTGGAACCGTGGAAAAAATAAAATCCCTTTTGAAGAAATAAACTAATTAATAGAAAGAGAAGACTAAAGTGATTCTGCTAGTATGATCTGATCAAGCAGAGGTTTTTATAAAAATAATGAGGTCCAGTTGTTCACTGCTTTATGTGAATCTACCACAAAAAACCGGTGGAGAAAAACATAATCATATAACAGCAAGACAGCACGCTTCTCACCCCTCATCCAGAGAACCCCAGCGAAACTCCCGCGCTCTGGGAAGTCACGCAAGGAGCAGCAGCATCTGCAACCCCCCAGAGCTCAACAGGCTGGGATGATCTCAAAGTGGGAGGGAAGGAGGCCGCCGTAAATATCTTTCTACCATCAGCCTCTTCTAAATACTTTGAAAATGAAGTAGATCCTGCCCAAGTCTACTGCTGATCAGCCCTGTGGCAATGCAACACGTCGCCGCTCTTGGCATTCCTGCTGGGGTGGGATCTCCCCATCGCACTCACGTTTGGCAGGACGTGGGCACAGATCCCATGGAGTGAACTGGCGATGTGCTTTCATCTCACATCCCCTGCTTTTTTTGTTATGCCTTTACCCGGCTCAGTGCCTTGCCTATGCAGGCTTCACAGGTGAAGGGTCCCTCTATGTTCCCCACTAGGGTAGAGCCTCGCCAAGCCTGCCGTCCCCACCGATTGCAGGCACGAGCACAACGTGCACGATTGAGATGCGTTAACCTCTGCCTGCTGGGTGAGCTCCTGCTGCAGCCACCACAAAACAAACACACAAAGAAATGGGCACAACAGGTCAGGGAGACACATCCACATCGCTGTGCTGCACTAACCAAAACCAGCTAAGTTTCAGAAAGAAGATTTTAAGCAAATAAATCTTCCCTTTCAGACAGATGTGGCTAAGATATGACACAACATGGTGGGTTTTCTCATCACCCCCTGGTCTGTACTCTAACAGCCCCAGCCCAGAAAAAACTAGCCCTATGAAACCAAAGCAGCTTCACTAAGAGTCAGTGGGTTTGGTTTGGGTTTGTTGTGCTATAATTCAAAGCAGTTCAAGTTTGTCTAGGTATTCGATTTATCTTCACTCTCTAAACACTTAATCTCTCTATCTCATTGCATATCACACATAAATAGTGTCTTTCCCAAAAAGGCATGAAAAAAGCAAAGAAGCTCCTATCTCTTATACTTTTTTCCTGCAAAGCTAAATTGATAATGAGAATGAATTATGAATGCCTTTCAGTTCAGCTTCAAAAATACGAGGACCAAATTCCCCTTCAATGAGTGTCAATTAGTACGGACATGCATGTGTTCATTAGAAAACATAGTTCATCAAGATAGAGAGATAATATTGTGATTTATGCATTTAAGTAATAAAATATTTTTTCCTTTGAAAACAGAATGGGCCTCTACCAGGGTAGCTAACATGGGAGAGAATGTGAAATATTGTGCAAAAGAAGAGAGACAGAGATATTGCACAACCCTTCTACTTGTTTTTGGACATGGTGATGGGTTGATGGGGTTTTTTGTGGATTACACAGCTCATTGAATTTTTACATTGTCTGGAGCATGCTAAACATAGTAACACAATTTTTAATGCCAGCACCTTTGCCTATAAAGCTAATAAAACAGGCCCAGGGGCCTTTTATGGCCTAACCACACGGTGTAGCACTTGCCAGAGTCTTTCATAGGCTCCACAGATGCCCGGCAGGCTAATACATAATTACTATTTTTCATGTGTTTATTTCAGTTCAAAGCATGTGCAATAATGTGTTGCAGCTTACCAGATTTCATAACAAGATGCTGAGGTTATATGTTGCATGCCCTGGGGTAGGTAAGCATGAGGGGGCCTCCTGAGGGTGCAAAGCCTGGGAGGACGGTGTCATGGATGGAGGTAAGCAAACCACAGAAGCTGGAAGGAGCCAAACGGCACGCTGTTCCCCATACTCACAGTTGGGAATAGTCCTCACATATACTTTTCCTTGGCTCATGTCAGGAGTGTGCTAATAATTATGCGGCAAAGGCAATCTGTGGTCCAGCTTGCTCCCTGGCCCTGTTTTATTTAGCCGCCTAGATGTACATATGATTTCATTGATACAGCACTCACAGAGACAAGAATCAGACCCTGCCTGGGAAGATTCTACTGATAAAGACTGGAGACGCATTCCCTCCTGGATCAAGATTAAAGAGACCCTTAGGGAGCTGGTTATAAATTCCTGACTCTCAGGTTGCTGCTATTTCCTGAACTAAGCTAGAGGAGCACTATACTAGCTGGCTGTGGGTTATGGGATATTTACCATCACATATGGATTGGTGAAACTGGTGATGAGCCTGTCTTCTCACCGCTCTGATGCATCCCCTGATCCCCTTATTTTGGTGCTGGGTGAAATGGAGCTGGAATAGTTGCACTGGCCAAGGAGTCCCACGTTCCTCCACAGTGCAAATATCAGCTAAGCAGGTGTTGTTCCAGTTTCCATCTGTTGTATTACGAAGGGGTGCAGAGCTGGGGCAAGGAAATACGATGTTTCTCTAGCTGTGGTGTATTTGATTCTTAATACAGTTTTTAGAATAGTCATAATCATGCAGTGTTCTGTGATTTTAGTGCTTTTGCGTATTAACATTTCTGAGGTTTCAGTGTGAGTCTCAATTATTGAAATGGCCAAGATTCTGGCAAGAAACCACAGGGAGGAAATCAGTTCTGTGCGGAAGATGCCAGGAGGCAAATATTATTTACATAGAGTGCAGAACTACAGAAATATAACAGTATGTAAATTTCTTGACAGATGCCCTGTTTGGCAGCTGCTCAGATTCAAATTTCACCCTCAGCCAGATCTGCAAAAACACAGATCAGTAATCCAGGGTAGATATGATTTGGTAGAAATTCTGGATGACAACTTACAACTCCTCAACCTACTACTGAATTTACAAAGAAATAACAGATCAGGGAACTGATAATGTCTGTGGGCCTGAATCAGGCAAGGTCCCTAAATGTATGAGAAACCTCAGTGAAGTCAGAGAGATTGCTGCCTCCATAAACTATAACAAGATTATTTGCCTGACTCTCTAATCTAACACAAGACTATGCTGAGGATGGTATTGCCTGCTGGGGTGCCCTGTTAAACCAGGGCACAAATCTGAGAGCTATTTGAGACCTAATCCAGTAGTGAAACTAAGATTAAACAACAATAATTTCTCATGTCTGCTTGGTGCCCTCCAAAACGTGAATTAGGATAGGTGTGCATCTCACATGGCAGCTGATGCTACCAGGCATGGTCACTGCCACTGCAGCAGAGACCCAGCGTGGAGCCTGCCTCAGATAGTAGGTGAGAGCTAGGGCATGTCAGTGGGGAAGTTTGACTTGTTCACAAACGTACCTGTTCAGTGGTTAAACTTAAGCCCTTGTTTCTAACAATACACACTGAAAACTGAAATTTTGTGAGACTTGGAAGAAAATTCTGAATTGTTGTTCCTTTCTTTAGGAGATGCAGGACAGAAAAGTGGCAGAATTGCAGCTTAAGGTGGTGGGTTTTTACAAGTTTTTAATCATATCCTGAGGGCCTTTGAGTATATTTAACCCAGGACCCAGTTATGACCAGACTATTAGGAGACATCTTCATGTTATTAACAGGCTGACATGGTTCACTGGGAAGGTCTCTTTGAGCTACAACTAAAAATTCAACACACTGGTTGATTAGCAAGCGCTGCTTGCATTTAGGGGAAAGACATTTCTACTTTTGCTCACCAGAAGGTCTCTGAGCTCTGCCTTATGCAAATACACAGCGACTATGATTTTTCTTTGAAACGAGCAGCTTCCTGCAGCGGAACATCAGCGTGACAATTTTGTGCACTCCTATCGCGGGATGCTGGCACATGGCCCGTGTCAAACATCCCCATGGAGGCTACAGGGCAGTCTTGCCTCCTGCCCAGAACACGAAAAGCTAAAGCAACTCCAGAGTAAATCTGTCAGCCTATAGAATAAATAGGCTTTATTCTATGAAGAATTTCAGGCATTATTGCCCTTCAGTTAATGTAGGGGGAAATCCTGCTTCAGTTTTGAGATAGTTTCTGCTTTGAAGAACCTCTACTTCTGGAGTCATAGCCCTGGGCATATTCCTAGCACCTGTGTCCTATCCCGTCACAAGCCAGGCGAGCTGCTCTCTCGCATCTTTAAGCAACCCATCTCCTCTGCTACACAAGCATCCTGCCCCAATCTGTTTCCCTCATCCCCCATTCCCACCCGCCAAATGTTACTTTTTAACTCTAAATAAACACTCTCTGCTCTGGCCAGGGCACATGCAGCACAGCTCCCTGGGATGCAGGCACAGCCTTTGGCTTGCTGTGCGGTGAGCGGGCCAGTAAAGCCGCACCAAAAGCCGAGAGCAGTTCAGATGTTACGTAGCAGAACTTTATCAGAAGATCTGAGTTCAGGATTTCTTGGTCATTCGCCTTTATTTAGGGATTATTTATGCCTCCTATTAACCTTACTCAAGCATGGCACGTGTTACACAGATGGGAAAGCTAAAGCAAAAATAAGCTCAGTGGTTTTTCCCAGCTCGTGCAGAACAGTAGTAAAAGCCAAGAGGAAGCACTCGTGAGCGCTGGTATCTAGTGATATCCATGATCAAGCAGAGCAGATACCAGCGCAGACTGGAAAAATTAACTATCGACGAGGAGGATCATAGCCGTGCTTTTTGGCAAGACAACCAGTGCATCCCCCTAAATCTCAAGCCCCGCTGGCGCCTGCGGGGGGTCCCGCTGGGTGGTGCTGGAGAGACGGAGACACCCCGGCCATGGAGCTGGCGGCGGGTGGGTGGGAGCCAGCACCCCCCGCTCCCCTCCCTTGGCTGTGGCTCTGCAAGTGTTTCCTCCGGAATGCCTGCCTGATGATAACAGAATCCCTTTCATATATATTAGGCAAACACAGGCCCAAGGTGGGTAAACATCATGAGCAGACTCATCTTTCTGCTCAACGCCAAGGCAGTAAAAGCCCGGTTGCACGAAATACGAGCTGCTGAGCTTTTTTCTGGCCATCTCTTCAACAACAAAGCAAGTGTTTTGAAACACGTGGATTACACGTTTTAAAAAAAAAAAATTACAAACCAGGCATCTGACTTGCCTTTCTGCAACAAATGTACGACTTGGTATCACCCATAAAATCAATGCCCTGCACGCGCTAACCTGAATATTTATAGATGAAAAAAAGCATGTCACTTATGTAAGGCTAAGAAATCATGCACACACATGAATAGTCCCTTGTAAAAATAAATAATAAAAAGGGCTGTGTCAAGATATTAAATCAATTTTTCTCTTCAGTTAAGATCCTTATATTTAGTTCTGTAAAAGTCCTTTTGGAAGCCTGAAATGTATCCTGTTTAAACAGGAGCTTATACTCAACCATACTTCTTTTTTTCTTCTTTTTTTGGAATACTATTCCCACTTAAGCCCTGGACAAAAAATATTGAGAAAGCAGAAAACAGGAATAAAGTCATCTTTGTTTCACTTTTCCTGTCCCTTTTTACTAGAAGAGGAAAAAAAGTATCTTATGAATGAGCGATCCTTATGTGTCAGGGGAGGAGAGCTAAGTGACCTGTGGACTCGGGGACTATCGCCTGCTTTAGCACTCTTCTAAAGGCTGGGTGACAAAATGATATAGAGTTACTGAAGTAACTTTGTCGAAAAGGAAAATATTTTATATGCTTTCAGTAAAGATCATTATTTTGTTAAATCACTAACATGCAGAGGTTCACAACACAAAGCTCAAGTCCACTGGAAAAGTGTTTCTTTCTGAAAGTCCAAAACAAGTCAGCATTCAAGGGATGCTCTTCTTACCGCTCCAGCCAGGAGAAAAACCCGGTTGCTGAGAAGTGAGTGCTGTGCTCTTTTTCCCGCAGTGGTAGTCACAGTGTCAGGACCTCAGTGTCAGGACACCGGTGCGGGAGGCATTAGGGACAGGAGGGGTAAGAAGAGAGAATACACGGCACAATCGCAAAGAAAAAGGAGCAAGCTGGAGATGGAGAAGGTAGCTGGACATGCAGTGGGGGTTGTACGGCATCTGTCTGCGTGGAAGTCTTGGGACTGAATTCATTTACAGGGGGGCAAGAAAAGTGGACACGTATGCGTAGCACATGGGAGAGTGGTGGGGTGAGAGGAGTGTAGAAGGGAGCATGCTGAGCTGTGTCTGGACTGTGAGCATTTCATCCAAACTGCTATATTGTTGAGACTCTTGAGCAATAAAGCAAATTTTCATTCTAATTAAAGATTCAAGGGTTTTAGAACAATCACCAGAAAAAAGAGAGAAAAAAAGGCAAATCCTCAGAGGACTTGGTAATGAATAACAAAAACCATTCTTGTGCATTGTCCAAAATGAATGGCATTCAGTATAACTGAAGAGAGAGGATTTAATGCTACAGTCCACTGTGGTATTCTTTGTGAGTACATGTGGGATGGCCCATGACCGACAGCAATACTTAACCCAGGACAACATCCTCTGGCCAATGTGTACCATAGATCATGCTTGGTATGCCTTATTGTAGTCGCTGGGGTGGCAAACATTGGGAGGGGTAGAGCCTGAGGGCAATTACCAATTGCTTAAAGCTGTTAGAGGGGGTTCACTTAAGCAACGTGAATCATATCAGCCATATCCAGGATGCTTCTCTGCAGATATTGGTAGCAGTGTATCAGCCAAGTCTGCAAAGCCACTGCAACGGTGCAAGAGAACTAAACCCTGGGGAGCAAAAGAGGGTCAGGTTGGAAGCTCAAGGATGAAACACACGTTGGAAGAGGAAGAGAAGATATGTACACTTTATAACTTCACTGTAGTTGTAGATGGGGTAAATCTGCCTAACATTCATACATAAGCTAAGTACAGGATGGAAAAACAGTTCAGGGCAGTGTGGCAAAATTTACTGTGTTTACTAACTGCATATTAAACTCTTTTTGGGGCAGAGCTACAAGACACAAAGACCATACCTAAACTCACCCCCAGCTCCTTTTGGGCCCACGGTCCTACATGTCCTTTCTGTGGGGATCACGCTTACCTTTTGCTGCGATATGAGGTGAGAACATGGCTAGGGCCCTTAACCATGTCCCGAGTCCCTGATTGAGACGATGCCATTCAACGGGGCAGCGGATGGGAAACCCTGGGCAAACTCTAAAGGCTGAATATGATGGCTCTGCACTTTCCACCACTTTACTACCTGGGGCAAAGAGGGCCGCCCCGGTGCTAGCTCACCTCACCCCACAGCTGGGAGCTGGCTCTGGCCAGCCCGTGCCAGCAGTGTGCTGCTGCCTTCGCGCGCCAGCCCTGCCGAAAGCGCTCTCACGCCACATATAGTTCAAGAGCTCAGATTAGTTATCTTTGCTCTAGTAGAAAGGGCTCTGGATTAGGACTCAGGAGGCTTAAATTCATTTGTCAGGTTAAGTACAGACTCTGTGTGGAACCTTGAGCAAGGTCTTTAATCTGCCTGAGTGTCGGTATCCTTTGGAAAGACGCAGTAATTCTTCCCTAATCCCTGAGGGTTTGGGGAATAAAATTGGTAAATAACAGAGCAGCGCTCCACCACTGACAGGATGGCTGGTGCAGCTCTCCTGGCTGTACGGAGTTCCCTTTCTTACTACCCACCATACGTGTTGCAGATCTGGTGCACTTGCAGCTAGTATTTTCATGAAACAGAATATAAAATCAGAAGGAAGCAGCAGCTACAGGGGAATTTTATGTCCCCTGACTAACACACCTTTAAGCACCCTTCACTGTTTTGAAGGATTCACTGGGGAACCATGCACTCAAATTATATTTAATGTCTAAACTCAGTTGGATAGCTTAGGCACTGCCAGCTCTTGGGTACTATCATTCACTCCACAGGCACATGTGGAAACTCTGATAATGATGTAGAAAGTACCAATACCAGAGCAAGGCTGCTTTAGTGGCACTTTCCAGAAACAAAATAAAAACTGAAGAAGACAACAGGTCCCTCTTGCACCTAACTGCGTTTAGGTTGCCTGTTCTTTCTCTTTAAGCTTTGCCTGCCCTCTTTTTAATACTTCCCTTTCACACGTTTTCTGCACGCAGGTCTGCAGTTTTCCTTCCTGCTGAGCTACAAACCCACTGCTGCTTTATTCCTCCGCTCGGTGCTTCCCTGCCCCGGCTCGGAGCACGTAGGCTTCATCCCCTTGATGATCAGCTGAGGAGCAGATGGAGGATCAGAGGAGTGGGATGGCTGCTTTACGAGGCACACCCGCAGCAGTCCTGGTGGAGACAACCAAAGAGTGACCACAAGCCTGGACTTCAAATGCTGCAATATTCAAATCTGGAATACAGGGAAAGGTCAAAGCCATAGGTCCCGGGGATCATGTAATTTTGGATTATTCTCAGCTTTCATTTTAAGCAAAGTTTCTAGTGTTCATATTCTCAGACAAAAGCTTGGAAATGGGAACCACCAAGGGCTTGAACATCAAAGGGCAAATAAAAGAATCCAGAACTGATTTTTTTTTTTTTTTTAAATCTCATGATCTTGCCATCAACCTCACATTATGTTGGAGGGTAGCTCGGGATTTTTGAGCATGAAAGTCTGGCAGGACTACAGATGCATCAAAATCATAACAAATTGAGGCCACAGTCGGCTTTTGAGAAGGCTGCTCCCTTGCAGCTAAGACAATACCAGGGTTTTGCAGAAGAGTTTGGTCCTCCCCATCCCCTCTCACTGGTGAGCTTTGCTATCACCGGCAATGGCAGGCACGGATGTTTTCTTTTTTTATCGCAATTAAAGAGGAAAGATATATTTTTCAGTCCAAAGTGGCTGCCGCATCGCCACTCAGGGTGGTGAAGACTGTAGGCTCATGAAGATGCCCAGAGGAGATCTCCCAGGCTTGCCTTCAGGGCCAGCACAGCTTCTTAAAGGGACAGGAGTCCCGCATAGTTGCAACCATATGTTGAACGTAGTGAAGGCATATGGAGCTAATTATGTAAATAAACAACTCAGCCCATGATGATTCTAAATAATGCAAAACATAAACAGGCAAAACACTAATGTTCTAAGTAATGAAAATAGATTCTTAGGGTGATTAATTTACAATAAAGAGAAGCTGCATATGTCAAAAAAGGTACGTCATCATATGATTTAATATAATCAGGTGCAGCTGCATTGCTCTTGATGTTCATGAACAATGATCTTGTTCACCTCCTCGTGCATCTGTACCACAATATTAAAAGAGAAGAAAACTGCACAGCAGAGCCAGCAAACACTTGCGAGAAAAATATTTTTAAAGCATCTCGATAAATATTTACCAACCTTTGGGATTTTTGAATGCTTGAGGTTGTGTCAGGAAAGAAACATATGCTGATATCCTCAACAAACAACACAAGTGGTCAACAGTCTCCGTACAAAAGGGAACAGCTCAATACAATAGGCCACTGTTGCTGTGACTCTCAGCATTGTTTACCTCTCACAGAGCTTCCAAGTACAAACCACTTCAAACAAACTACAGTAAGACTTTAAACTGAATCCACCCAACAGGTTAATAAAACAAATATTGATTGGGTTTGAGAGTCATTACAGTAAACAAACCCTTTTGGATTAAAAGAGTTCCTTTGTTCAAGCAATATTGTCCAGAGCCTTCAAGCAACATATTAGAATCTCAGCTTAAATCCTCAGGCAATATTTTACAGTGTTTGCCCTCAAATCTGCTTTTATTTGTAGCACATGTATAAATACAGATACATGAAGAGATATGGGCAAGTATTTCATGCACGCAAAGGAAAGAAATCATGCCAAACTCAAAAATATGCTGGAAATTCTAACAATTAAGAGCAAAAGTAAAATTTTTCAAGTGCATATAACCATTTTTACACCTAAATCTTATTCCAAAACCTGCAACTTGTAGACATATTTAGCTTCACTCCTCTAGAATCACCGCCTCTGCAATGCAGACAAAAATCACATGAGCATACAAATGCCCTTTCACAAGGTCTCCCACAACAGATCCGATGGACTAGGAAAACATCTTGACATGGTCCAGCACAGAAATGCAACCCAGATGCTTGAGAGCAAGGGCAGAAACAGCAAGCACACAGTAACACGTGAAAAGTTTGCAGAGAATTATTGCCCCAGGTGCAGACTGATCTGGACCATTCAGACCTTGTTGTCTAGTTACTTGACAGGGAGTGAAGACATCTAAATGGCTTTCGATCCTCACCCCACTTTCAAAAGTGGCTCGGGTGCCTAGAAACCTTTGTCAAGAGATGACTTAGAATGAAAGGAGTGACCAGGAGCTCCAGCTCTGCCACCTTTTGCAAATGCTTCAAGATGCGGATTGAGAACATCAAGCCAGTCACACAGATTTAGGCACGTATCTTCCAAAAGCAATAGATGCACCACATGGTTTTGAAACTTTCATCCACAATCATACCAGATTTATTCCCACAAGTAACAGAGCAGGCTACAAATTCAAACATAACCAGCCATGTGCTTTTTTTTTCTCCTGCAAACTTCACTTCCCTCTCTAAACACAAAACACATTAGAAACATAAGCACACAAAGAGTGACCAGTCAACAGGTTTCAGTAACATTATCCTAGCCTAGTAATGCCAAATTAGGGAATGGTTCATACTTGTCACAAAAGTGTGAAAATCCAGGGAACAGTAAAGAGTGCAAATACTGTCAGAAGTTAACAAAGATATTCAATATTCCCGTACAAAGGGATAAGCTCGGTAGTGCTGACAACTCCTGCAAACCCAATTCAGCCAGTGGACCAGGCTCACGGTACATTTGGGTTAATAAGATACTGCAGAGAGAAATGGCAAAAAAGCTGGTAAATATCAGGAGAGGGTGATTCTCCAGACATTTGAGCAAACCATGGTGCAAGAGCTTTAAGTGGCATTCACTGCTTCTCATTATCTCCATACGCACATCACTTAAATAATCATTTCTTCTCTGTTCTGGCCATGTAAAGCAAGCTGTGCTAAGTACATCAGCCCAGAGCAGACAGCTGGCCACTGAATGACTGCAAGGTGGGTACAAACGTTTTTGCACCCTGGATTTCTTCTTGGGCATCCACACAGACCCTGTCTGGCTTTTTCTCACTAAGTCACAACATTCAGGTAGTTCCCGATAGAGAATTCTCAACAGAGCCCAGTCAGCAATGGAGACTGGTGTGGCATTACAGTGAGCCCCTCTAACACAAGGCACAGTTTCTAAGTGACAGTGTAAGTTATTAAGAAATTACACCATCACTGAATGAAAGTGCAACGCATACCCAGTGCTCAGCATCTGCCTTAGCTTAAGGGCACAGCATTCTGCAAATCTTGTAAAATCAGGTGGTTGATCTGATAAGGGACTCCGCATCGCTGGGACTCTCCCTATCTGAGGACAGAATCAAACCCTGTGAGCTTTGCTCAGAGTATCTCACTCGCAGCTAGACTTCTTTGCTGGAAGAGTTATGCAATCTTGGCTTACATCTTATCACCAGCAGCGCAACAGTCAGACTTCAGGGTTTGTTGTCTCGCAGGCACCCACTTTATTCTCATTGCTGGGTAGCAGCATTAGACACACAGCCTCAGAGCGCAAGAACAACAGGGAGGGAATGAGTGATAAGGAGCAGAAAGAGCTTGCAGAGTTAGCACCTGCACAGCAGACTTATGCTGAAGCTCACTTCATTGATGTGGGGCATTTCTTGCATCTGGAGCGTAATGATGAAGAGAATAAAATACATGTTCTACCACACTGAATGCCAGAAGTAACTGTCATGTTCACTCACGCTGCACTACTGAGAAGATAATATAGGCTATTAATTAGGTTTGGGTAGAACAAAACATATTTGAAGAGATCACTCAAAGGACCAACGAAAGGCAGAGAACAAATTTCTAAACTGGAGAATGATATTATATATCCTTAATGAGGATATATATCCTTAATGAGTGAGAGCATCAATTAAGTGCTTCATCTTTTTACAATCAAGACAGAAGCTTCTTTAACAAGTCTCTGTCTATGTCCAAACACTAACACATACGCTGAGGCTTTTGCAGACTTTGGCACTCAAACTCCCTTAAGTTGTGTTTTTTCTGGTTTTAACCTTCTCTATCCTTCATCACAGTGCTGAATAAACTACTTCGAGCTTCTGAACCATTCACTGCATTCCTTGATGACCACCAATAGCTGAAATGCCCTTAGGTGAGGAGAGGGACACCCCTTGCCTTGCCCTGCACCGCTCCCACGTACCATTCCCAGATACGTGATCTGTCGAAGGTGGATCCTCAGCAATGCAGCGTTCTCCCCGGCTCTTACTCTAAATACTGTAAGTCCTTCATGCTGTCTCTGATTGCCTGTAGCTGAAACTGTGGGTGCAGCTGTACCACAATTCATCTCCAAATTTTTAGAAAACACTACGGTATTTTGATAACAGGAATATATTTGCATAACCAGAAAATACTAAGGGATCAGTTCTGTCTGCTGCTGTGCATATGCTTGTCCTTTGAGTTTCCAGGCAGGGGTTTCAGTGGGGATTGCCAAGGGGCAATCTAAAGCAGGGGCTTTCTAATAGAATTGAGCTTTATGGTCCCAATTTTTCCAAACCGTGTCAAACGATCAAAAAACAATGCTGAACAAACATAAATCTAGACCCGTGCGTAGCCACGAGAAACTGATAGCCAGAGGAACCGAAAAGCTTCAGAATAAAATATAAGGTTACGTGTCAATAACAGAAAACAATGCATTACACATAAATTTAGAATTTTTTCTTTCCTTAGACATAGGAAAAAAAAATTCTTTATTTTGATCAGATATGGAAATAAAGGGATTAAAAGAATCAGATGAGTGATTTGTAATTGGTCTCCAGACTGTATCTCTTCCTTTAGTAAAGTGCATGCAAGTGAATAAAACTGCATGGATGGACTTTATTAGCTGCAGCTTTCCTTCCTGGCTCCGGGATTAGAGGGATACTTTAACCTTGACACATTCATCTTGTACTCACAAAGCTCCACTTTTAACAGTCCCTTCTCCTTTCCCCTTCACTTGTCTGGTTCTGGCACATAGTTTTCTAAATTAGAAGAGGCTACTGTTCTGTCTTAAAAAGCAAAGGAATTCTCACTTATCTTTGTTAGCAAGAGCATGGAGAAATTCAAGATGGTTTATTATTAATACATCCTAAAAGTCTATTGCAGATGGCAGAAATATGGCAAAAGCAGAGGTTTGTATAAATAAGGCTCTTGAAAGGATGCATTAGGCTGTCCTTTAAATATATTAAAGGAAAAATAGAAGGAGCATGATTTTATTTATCAGATAGTAATGTAAAGCCAAGTATACAAATACGTGTTACTTATATATTAGTGAGAAATGGTATTTCTTTGAAGCTTCCTTTATGCTAGAGAAGTTTGCAATGAGATTTTCAAAAGCACTCAGCATTGCTCCAGCTCTGTGCCGAGTGGCATGTACGAATACTGCTTCTGCTGCCATTCCTGAAGGCAGAACTGGGCCACTACGGAGTATCTGTGAGAAGTCCACAGCTAGGGGGAAAACTGCCATGTGCAGCTACTGGCACACCTATCTTCCACAGACAGGAGGAAAAGTGTCTGTGGAAATAAATTCTTATTCAGAGGGCTGGAGAAAATGAGAATGCAAGGANAGCATTTTCTCCCACAATTTCCCATTAAATTAAACAATTAGCCTGTTTCGTACCTTGAGGGCCTACTCTTTCTGCATAAATAAAGTGTGTGCTTTTTATGCTCCTATCTCCTCTCTCGACATCATCCTCCATGCTTTTTCTGTGCACCAACTTATCAGTATGGAGAGATGGTTAGACAGTCTAGATAGTAAGTAAAGTCACTCCTGTGCTTTTCCCTAAGAAATGCATACCCAGAAGTGGTTGTTGCACACCACCTCTGTTTTCACAGTAGCTTTTTCTTCTGTTTAATTGATTTTCTCTCACTGTTTGAAGATAACTAGATTGGTGGCCATATGTTTGCTGGATTATTGTCCTGTGCTAGGCAGGAACCAAACCGCTTCACCTCACATTTACGTGCAGAGGTTTTCCTGCTTTTGCTCCATCCCAGGTTTGTGGNTATACCTCAAAGGTACACACTTCCTCAGTACACCATTTTATTATAATTACAGAGTTTACCCTTACCTTTTTTCTTTATCCAGCCACATACTTGAGCTGCTTTAGATTAAAGTATATGTCTTGTTAATTATGGCATTTAGTTCTCAAATCGTAATTGGTGTCTGGTGCTAAGCTCCTATAACTCTTCTTGTCACTGTTTCAAGGGGGCTTGTTTAATTTGCCTGAGGGAAACTAAAATGGAAAGTACCGTCTTATTTGAGTAATGTGAGATATTTCTTGTGGCTTTAATGATCAAATATTGTACTTCTTATGGGGGGTACCATTGGGGGGGGGGGGACAATGTGCAGTCCTATTTGCCAAGAGCTAATCAAGGTAGATGCTCCCATAATAATTTTAAGGGGTTTTATTACATCCTTTAAGCAGATGAAAGTAATACTGCTTAGAATAAACAAACGCCACTAGACATTGGATAAAAATCATTACAGTGAGCTACTGGAAACTTTCCTGCCACGTCTTCCTTTAAAAAAAAATCTCACAGGAGTGTGGGAGACAGGAACTTTTACCCCACCTAATCACAATTTTCTCCTACAACGTGGGAAATGCACCAGGCACAAAAGCTGAAGAAATGACTTTGCGGGTATTTGGGAGGAGAGCACCTGACGGCTGTCAGGTGCAGACCAGAACTGGCTGTC
>VYZW01040195.1:152748-229902 GCA_013401315.1 Balaeniceps rex | reverse complement strand
TTTTTTTTTTTCCCCCTCCTTTGACTATACCTTTTCAACTGAGTGCAATGCCTAAGGGAGAAGCTGAGCTTTAATCTATCACATTTCTAGTTCCAGTAGCTGAACTCAATCTGAGGCTTGAAATGCCACGCTAAAAATAACACTGGGGTTGCTGCAGCTGTTTTCTTGCCTATAGTTTTAATTTCAGATGAAATCCATAAACTTGGTTTAGCGTTAGTATCTAGTTTGATATCTTTCCTTTCAGGAATATTTTTAAATTGCTCCTTAGGTTTAGAAAGCGCGTGGAAGCCATTAATGAGGTTCTTCCCTCCAAAAAGTTGCTGAGATGAATATGGTGAATGAGTAAACTTATGTGTAAATTACTATTTATCTTCATGGCAATGAGATCACCTAGTGACCCAATGAGCAAGTTCTCCTGTATTTTAAGAAAGGAGGCTGATGAGAAGGGAAACAGGATGGTAGTTGAGAAGTACAAGGGGATGTTATTGAGGGGGGGGTATGGGTGATGATGACTTTTAGCTGTTGAACAGAGGCATGTGCGGGAGGCTGCTGCTACGCATCCAGCACAGTCAAGTAGGGAGGTACTGCTCAGCCAGGTTTCACGATGCTTAAAACAAGAAGATGCAGAAGAAGAAGAAAAAATACATACAAACACTGATGGAAAAAGCCTGGAATGCAGACCCCAGAACAGCTGAGCGTGAGTAAAGAGTGTGGCTGGGACATGGAGCTGTATTTCTTGGAGATGAATCAGGATTGCAGAAGAGGAAGACAAGGCCGTGTTGTGTTAGCAGGCAGAGTCCCTGGGTTATAATGCTCACTGTTAATCTGAGGGTTTTTTTCGTGGTGGTTTTTTTTTTTTTTTCCCCCCCAGAATGAGACATTGGGTGAACTCCAACTAGAATTACTAGCATTAGAAAAGACTTTGCAGTCAGTTTTGTCTTGACTTATATGCGCTATTTGCAACATTGAATAGATGTTTGACAAACAAACGAAACTAAGAAAAAGACCTTGCTCACTTAATTAAGAACCATATAAACAGTGGCATATATTAGTGAAAAAAAATCTGTCATCTTTGCTTTGGGTTTCCCCATAATCTGGCGTAAAAATAATGTGTAATATAAATGTGTTTATACCTTAGTGTATCTTGTTAAACCATTTAAAGTTAATGAATGTTTGGCTGTTTCAAAACTTTAAATAGCATTTAACAAGAAAGCAACTGTACACCCAATTAGATCTAAGCAATAACACACGCTCACTTCCATTTTCTAGCAATTAATTGATAACTAGTTTACTGTGGGCTAATAATTAAATGAGAAAACATTCTGAGCAAATTGAAAGCACTGATGCAAATGAGTTCTGCATTTATTCTTTTCAAATTCACTGACCACGTTATCTAATCTGTCGGGAACAGAGAAATCCTGAATTACACTAAATATATACTCAGGCTGACTAACCAACCCTTAAAGCAACATTAGTCACTTTCTGGAAGCTCTAATTGCTTTCCTGAAGGAAAACCTTAAAGCAGTGCTGAAGCTGGCGAGGGCGATGCAGCGGGGTCGCTGGTACGTGGGGCGGCCGATGCTCTGCAGCCCCGCTGGTCTCTGTCTGGTTGGCAGGTTGGTTTCTCTCTCTTTCTTGTGCTTGGGACAGCAACATCGAACAGACGCAGCGGGGATGCATGGCGAGGCTGTGCAATCGGCTGTCGCACCCATGTCTTTCCCAAGAAGAAAAATCTCAACCACGTCTGAAAACAAAAGGGTCACCGTTTCAGCTATGCTGGTGCTGGCAGCAGACATGGCTCTTGTGCCTTCTGCCAGCTGCAAGATAAATGAAATATTTGACAAACAAGAATGTGAGTTGGCAAAATCACTCGGTACATTCTGTATGTGAAAATTGAAGACATTTTTCTAGTGAATGTAGCAGTGATCATTGGGAATAGCTCCTCACAAACAGGAAATATCCCCATCACCCGCACTTGAAGTATAGCAATCTCCAGCCTATGTAGGAGAAAGTCTCATTTTGTCTTGAAGTTCATCTATTTATGATATCTTCCTCATCTGGACAGGCAGTAAGGTGAAATTGCCCGAGCCCTATTAAGCTTTAAACACAAGCCATCCGTTCCAATGAAATGCTGCCCAGAAGATAGTGTTTCTCAATACCACTCTAACCCCTGCCTATTGCAAAACTGCCGCATTGATACACAGGGAATAAGCCCTGACCGTTTCAATTGCTTTGCCAGTGTAATGGAACTGTAAAACAGTAAGATGATTCTGGGTGTTTTAAAAGTCTCCCCTCTCTCCCCCCAAGATCCTCATTTGTTTATCTTATCCAAATTAAGAGGTGCTGTTTTACTGGTGTGAAATCGGTATATGGGACCTCATGGCAGTACCTGAACAAGGATTGCCTAAAATAATAATTTGTGTTCAAATTTTAACGTGTTGTGTTTGCACTCGCTAGTGCAGGTTGGGATATTATAGAGAATTGAGAATGTAAATTATGTTTAATTCCTTGTTTAAGACTTGTATCCCTCTACTTTCCACATGAACACAGCCTTAGGAAAGGAGCAGGTGAGAGATGCTGAGGGCAAGCCCTGGAAGCGCCCATCAGAGTGATGCTGAGTTGTGACATCTCCTGTGAGTGAAGATCGCCCAACTTCCCCCACCAAGTACCTTCACCTCGGGGTGAGCACCCTCTTCCTTGCATGCCTTATTCCCAGAGACCCCATCCACTCTTTGTCTCATGGGCACTCTTGATTACTATAAACATAATTTTGCTAGAGCTTTTTTTGGCCATCTCTAGACAAGGTGAGCGATGACATGCCACATCCTTGTTTATTTAATAAGTAGCATTTACTGGTATCCCCAGTAAGAGTTTCTGATTTGAAGCAGTCTCTCTGAAATTCTTTCCGAGCTGAAAAACAGATAATACTGGAAGTAACTTAGACATTTTGGGATATTTAATGTCAAAGAAATATAGTAGAATTACAGCGTAAGAATTGATTCACATTTATCACTGTTTCATAATATTTTTTCATTAATCTTTATTTAATCCTTGCTTTCCAACTCATTACTTTGTCTCTGGTTGTGACAGACTTTTATGATTTATTATGTCCTCTTAATAGATATATATTTTGAGTTAGAGTGGTAGAGCCATATTAGTTCTTTCAATCCTTTCCAGTGCCAATAGAGGATTACTTTGGGAAATACTTGCTTGAAAAGGCTTCCTAAAGCTTATTTCTCATTTAATAACTCCAGCAATGGGTTTTATAGCAACTCGACCCATTGTTTGAAGAAAAGGTTAATGTAGGAGAGTCTGGATACTTAGAGATTTTATAGTATTTGGCTTTTCTCTTCCTCTGGAGTGTCACGTGCCTTAGTGTTGGGGTTACAAAGTTGTCATGCTTAGAAATAAGGGTAAATCAGACCTTATCCTTACAAATTTTCACTCATTCCCACCAGCTGTTGTGAACACAAATATTATCATACTATATATACACAGCTATAATTTGAAATCGTAAATAGTGCCTAATTTTACTGATATTTAATACATGGACATAAATAGTGCTAAAACTAACTGAAAAATAAAATAAAAGAACATTTATATCTCATGTAGATGTTAGTCCTAGCTTGAATTTATTTTGGTCTGATTAAGTATCGCATATAATTTTTCATCAATCTATATATTTAACAAAAACAGTCTATGACGTAGTAATTGGAAGAAAAATAACGATAAATATAAATGTTATTTATTAAATAGCAAATATGCATGTCCAGTCACTAAAGAGCTGCTGTTTGTAGTAAGTGAAAACAGTACAAATCTGACAGAACTATCACGGATATTTCAGGTAAAAAAATATTTTTTTATGGGCAGACTGGAAGTTCTGAAATCGGGCAAAATGATTATTTGCCATAATGATCGCTAAGCAATTTATTCAGGAAATATTATTTGTGGTGTTTCTAGACATTTCTTGCATTTATTCATATGTTACAACTCATTTATGATTTATTCAGATGTCCCTTCGAAACTGTTCATTCTGTGGAATGAATGGGTGTTATGATATGGCGATGTGCCGTGGTGAACCCCTCAAGAAATGACCTGTATTGAATTAATTTATTGATGTGATAATATTTGAATGTTTTTGCTCCTTTGCTTTAAAATTACTAACTTCTCCTGGAGATATAACTAAGATTTGTGATAGTCATATGCAGTAGAGTGTTTTCAAACTTGAAATATGTTGCCCAAATTATTCCAGGGAGCAACTGGGAGAATTTGTTAATGAGATGATGTCTGGAGTGACTTCTAATATTGGGTAGCACCTTAGACCATGGAAATTTTCTTTATTCCTTGCTGTTAATAACTTATTATTCCCCTATTATCATTACTATTATTTATTAATGGCTGTTCCATTGCTTCAGTCACGCTCATCATCCCGTTTTACATCAGCAGTATCAGTATGTTCACTGTGTCCTACATTACCACGTTGTCAACAGGACTATCTGGAGTGCAGCCTTCCAGGGCAAAGACATCTAGAGGTTACTTTGCTGCAAGTGAGCACAAAACGCCTACTTTGATACAAATAACTTCTGGCTAGTGCTATTTCATATATATCTCATATATAGGAGGCCTGATTTGATCTACTGCTGCAAAGTCATAGTTGCTCTTAAAAATCCAGCAAGCTGTTGGATCCTCAGAATCCTGCAGAACCACCTTTTGATCCTCTAGAATTATACCTGGCCCTGCTTGAAACCAATGATAGTAAAGTTTTTTAAAGGCTCCTGTTAAGAAGAAGATAGCACGAGTGTTCTGGAGTGTTAGCACTTGGCAGCCTGAAGCCACTGATAGAGAGCTCCTTGTGATTAAGTCACTGGTCTACCCTGAGTCCCAACTTACTCTTGAGTGCAAGCAATAAGTGGCTCTTGTCTTTCCTATGTCTTCTTTTGCCGGAGTCTCCGCTTGAAGGAAGCGATGGTGTTTTGCTGGCAGACATGGAAATTCAGAAGAAAACCCCCTCTAGCCGGGCAAGATGAACGCTATGGTTTAACTTCAGCAAGCAGACTTTTATAGGGAATTTTTGAACCTGCAGAACCCCCCAGTAACTTAAAGAATAATAACATGGAGAACCACACGTGTGGCAGGTAGATTTGCAGGCTGCCGACTTAATCAGCCAGCTCAATCAGCGGGAGGATAATATGAATATAATCTGAATAGTCTCTGGATGCTGGACATGTTATTGTAAACTCTTTTGTGAACAGTCTGCTTTATGTGCGATGTTTGATCATCAGAACACTTGGCTTTGAGCCCGCGGTTCGCAGTGAATTACAGCACCTCGCTGTCCATGACAAAGACCTAGAAAATGTTCATATTTATTTTATGTTCTCATAGAGATATTGTGTCTTAACTGCTTTAATCGGTGCATTTTTATCAGATGATCAGCATAGTTTAAGACCCCTTTATGCCATGAGAATATCAGTAGTGCGGTTCTAGTCAATAGAGAAAATCACTTTTTCTGGTGGGGACAAGGAGTGTGTTCTGAACGCCAAGTGTTATAATTCACACATGTTCTAATCAAATGGCCTTTTTAACACTCCTTAATACAACCAAATTTAACCAAAAGCCCTTTCAGTGTGTGAAACAGCTTCCTATACCCTTTCTCCTATTCCATTGCCGAAGCTTCTAGGACGCGCGATGCTCTTTCAGAGAAATATCTAAGGAACTTTTCCCTTGCTGCATCCTGTGGCATCAGGCCCTCGCTGCGTGTGCTCCATCTCGAGCTCCTCCAGCCTCTCCTGGCTCTGCTCCTGCTCCTTCCCTGCCTTCTCCATCTCCCAAGAGCTGCTGCTTTAGAGCATTAATGCAAGGCTGCCTTCGAGATGCAACTTCAAGTGTCCCTCGCAGTTGGGGATTGCTCTATGGGTTTGAAGGTTTGGTTTTTCCTCGTTGGCCACTCCCTTGTTCTATTTGGCTGTTATAATTTTATTTCTTCGTTTCTGCTGCATTCAAACCCTGGGAAGACCAATATGTGGTTGTAAACTGAAAGCAGCAACATGCTACCTGATGCTTGCAATCAATATGTGTGCATGGTTTTCTTGTCCATGGATCAGTGGGTAACTCAGATTTTTTTTTTTTTCCTTTATACTAAGCTTAGATTTTTTTACATTCTCCAAAAATATCGGTTAACCTTCTTGTTTGTGAAGCTATGACTATAAAATGATTTATTTTTTAATTTCTCTGCATTTTCTTCTGGCAAGACTGGAAGCCATCACCAAGATAAACCTCGCTGGATCAACGTTGACGTTGAGATCTACATACTAGGTATGAAGCTACTTTTGTACATTTGCATCCCTTTTCTGTTTTTCATCACTAATCAAATGTTGGATCAGATTCTGCATTTCACTGTGTATTGTTTAAGGTTTTTGTGTACTTTTAGGAATTTTTGTATGAACGCTTTATGAATTCATCACTTCAAGTTGAGAGAAGGACACGGACTTGCTCCAGCCGCGGGAGGGCTCATCAGACGTCAGGTGTTGCTCAGATTGCAGAGCTGCTCCTGTTGTACACTGGCGTTGTCTTCCCTGGTCACTCCAGTGTTTCTCACCACTTGCCAGGATTTCTTCTTTTCTTCCAGCAGGGTGCATTGCAGTAGTGCTGTTCAGTTTTTCTTGAGCTAACCTTGCTTTTATTGTTTTGTTCCATGCATAACTGTTGATTTTTTTTTTAATGGATCGCTTTCAGGGAAATCATTACCAAACATATAAAGAACAGGCGGACTGTCCTTTCTATAAGATATGCAAAGCATAACCTCCAGCTGAGATGTGATTAGCAAAAGCTTCTGCTGTCTCAGACAAAAAAAGCCTCTTCCTTTTCACCTGTGGGATACATTTCTCATGGTGCCTTACCTGGCTGCGCAAAGCTGGGTCTGGGGAGGTGGAGGAGCGGAGCAGGGACGGGCTGCCCTGCGCAGCTGCTGCTGGGGGGAAAGGGGGTCAGCAGGGAGGGTGGAGGGGCTTCTCCTGGGCACCGTTCTGCTTCCACTCCGCTGGCTACACCAGCAGCAGTGCTGATTGCCAGCTTGCAAATCGAAAGGTATTCCAGACGTGGCTAGCTTCTATTTAGACTTAGAGAAATTTCCTGCTATTCTGGCTTCCACAAGAAATTTGCTTGGTAACTACAAGTATTTGGCAAAACCTTCCAGTTTCTGTGCAAACAGATACCCGGGGTGGGCATCCCCCTCCTCCCCCAACCTCAGGTGCCATCGCTCTTTTTCTTTCCAATCAGAACTATTTGTTTAAATAGTTTGATTCATCTATACTGACTCACAGCTTAATGGGATTTTTTAATCTGTTTATCTCGGTGTCTCATTCTAGTCTGTGTGCCTACTCCCTTGGACAAACTGTATCTCCCATGGCATGCAACCCCAAAGGTAGGTCAAGGTCTGTTGGCATTGCAAGAACCCAGCCTACAGAGGCAAACAAGAGCATGGGTGGTTCACGCTCTGCATGAAGCTTCTGCAAGGCAACACATCTCCCAGTTTTTTTGTTTGACTGTATTACAGTTTTTTAGGGAGGGGAAAAAAAAAACCCAACAACTTTTTTGGAGCCTTCTATGTTTTTTTTTTTTTCCTAACTCTACTCGTAACACTCTCTGTATCTTTGTAGTATTCAAGACCTCATGAATTTAAAAAAGTAGCCAAAACCCAAACAAAACATGTTTCTACCCAGAAGGATCTTTTATGACTGTACTGTGAGATCCTTGTGGCCGTAGCTTCTGCTGCAAAGCTGGAACGCTTACCTTGGGCACACTTATAAATCTCTCGTACTTGGGCTTGGTTGTTTGCAGCTGTCACAGAAGTGTGAGACCTCTGACTTTGACCTTGCCGATATGAAGGCTTAAATGTGAAGCAGTCAATACTTGACAGTAAAGCTGGGATTTGCTGGGGGGGCCACTGAGGCGTCCCTCTCAGAGTCCCCAGACTGTCATCCGTAAGCATCCATCTGAACCACCCTGACAGCACACTGCCCACCAGCAGCGCCATACAAAACAGGAGCAAGAAACATTTCTTATTGTTAGCAAATCTTTGTTCAAATACCTATTTTGGTGGTTTCCTACAAGGAAGAAATGTTTTACACTGAGGGTGGTGAAGCACTGGGAACGGGTTGCCCAGAGAGGCGGTGGAGGCCCCATCCCTGGAAACATTCCAGGTCAGGATGGACGGGGCTGTGAGCAACCTGATCCGGTTAAAGATGTCCCTGCTCACTGCAGGGGGGTTGGACTGGATGGGACCTCTAAAGGTCCCTTCCAACCCAAAGCATTCTGTGATTCTATGAAATGTGAGTTCAAGGGAGTTATGTATCTGTTCAAAAGGTCTTCATGTTATGTTAAAACAAACAAATGAACAAAGAAAACACCATAAACCCTGTGTCTGTGGCATCTGGAGGTTCTCACAAGGCTCCTGGTAAAGCCAAGGTTTTTATCCTGCCTGTGCTGATGAGTGTGTCCAAGCAAAGAGGACAACCTGTGCCATTGTACATCTCCCTGGGGCAGGAGCACCCGCTCTGCCGGTCTCTGTGCTGCCGGCCCGAGGGCTGCCCTGAGGAGCTGAGCCAGAGACCCTTTGTCTCAGCAAGCGCTGGTTGTTGGGAGATACAACAAAAGGGGTTCTACAAGGTTGTACATCTGCCAAGCAACTCCAATGACAGTGCTTTTTTGTAACCTCGCCTGGTTCTATTTCCTGGATGAGTTCTCAATATCTCTGCCTTAGATTAACATCCTTCTGCGGAGAGCATTTTCTCTTTTCAGCAGTCTTTCTGATTTTTTTTTTTCCATTCACTTCTGGTCCATTTTGTGGGAAAATTGAAACACTTTCCAGGACATGTTGTTTTGACAGGAGGGAAATAACCCTTTTTTCTTTCCTGGTGGGAGCAGCACTGTCCAAATTGGTGAGATTCTTCCACTCCCAGACATTTCTGCCCTCCTGGAAGAGAAGCCGGGCAGTCATTCTCTTGCCACATGGAGAATGGGAGTTTTGGTATTGGATGTTAAAACTATAACAGGATACATATGCCTACACGACAGGAGAAAACAGTATTGCAAAATCAGCTACAAAAGGCACATCCAGAAAAAAATGCCTGTGACGAAGGACTAGCACTTTTAATCTTGTTTTTACAATTTATAGAAGATCAGTTGTCTGCCTTAATTGGCTCCTCAGAATACATCATCTCGTGCAACAGCCGTGGAGGGTGAAGGAAGGAGGAGGGGACCAAGCCCGTTGTGAGAGGTGTTTTGAAATGAAGCGGTTCAGCTTCTGTTTTGGTCTCTCTCACTGGGCTCTTAATAGATTATTATCTTCTGAGAGAGGTTTCCCGAAATGGAAGTCTTTTCCAGTTCTCCCTCCATCAGTAATTCTCTGTAAGAAAGAGTAAAATACCACCCTGATTTTAGGTGGGGTGACTTTTTTCTAAATATCTGCAAATATTGAACCGGACGCAGTGCGCATGTTGTACTTAGTAAAGCAGCGAGTCTTGCCTTTACCTTGTGTGCGTGACAGTATCTCACCCTTGTGCCTTTGCTTTGTCAGTGAATCCACGGGTGTGAAACAACGCTCGTTCTGAATTGTTTGAATTAAGCGAGCGCTGTACACCTTGTTTCTCTTATTCAGTGACTGTGCACAGAATCTGAAGTCATATGCCGACGGCGTAAACAAATAAAAAATGCAATTAAGATTGGAGAGTTCTTGGTTCTTAAGCAATTTAATCCTACAGGCTAGAAAACCCTTGGTATAGCAAAATCTGGGATAAAATATAGCTTTTATGGCCTTTAAATCAAAGATTCCTGACAATCTAATAATGGGCTACTGTGCTCTTGGTGACAACCATTTTGCAGGGGCAGCGGTTAGGTATTGCCTTCGTCATTGCTCCTGGCTGGATGTGGAGGGGCTTTATAGACAGATCCTTCACAGGTGGTGTGGCGGAGCAGGAGGAGCAGGCATGCTGCTTAAATCGAACTTCCACGCTTAGGCTAAAGTTTGAAGATGTGGAGCCTTGAGCGGGGTAATTGCAAGCAACGACATTGCAAAAGCGTTGAGTAACAGCTGATTACCACAAGGACTTTTTTCTTTGTAATGTAATGTGACTTAAGTTTTTGTTCTTGCTGTGACTAATTGTTGAATATTTTGATAAATGTATTTATTCTTCAGAATGAAAAGGGTCAAGGTCAGCTCTTCAGGGAGACGTTATATTGATAAAGTGCTCTTACAGACTTCCTTGTACTTTTACGGCTTCGTAAGAAAAGGTGTAGGTATTTTAGCCTTGATCTTATAAGCTGCTTTAATACTGTTTACAGTGAAATTATTTGTGTACTGAAAATTATATGTGTGCTTAAGTGCTCTTGCTAGACTGAGGCCAGCGTGACCCTGACATGGATAAGTCTCCATTTTTCTAGCACCTTTTATGTTGTTTTTATCAGCTTCCAAATTGAATCTTGGTGAAAATCTCTCGAATCTTCCCTGGCTAGCACAAACATATGTTTGTCCAGAGTTTCTGGGAATGTTTTTGAGTTTTTCATTTAAGAGCCTTATTTGAGGTGCTTTTCTTCATTCCAAAGGTGCAACGAATTCCCAAGGAGTGGATTCTCAATGCAATTTTCAGATTTGTTTTCCACATCCCCATTTCTGTGTATGTTGCTTACCCCTATGTCTTTTTCCGTGTGTAGCTACACGCCTGTGGTGCCTGCGCAGCTCCTAGAAGGTACTCACTCTAATAGCACTTTGCCGTCCTCCTGCCTTTGCTAGGTGTGTGCACAATAAACGGGTCTGCGTAAGGGCAGCTTTGGCAATGCAAACACACGTGCGGCTGTGGAAATCCAGCCGGAGTACTCAATGATGCTGCTAAAGAGGATGAAAGACCAGAGCTGGGTGCTGAATTCAGTCTTTGAAATGTAACCCACACTTATACCCCCACCTTTCCTGGTCCATGTCCCATATGGTCCTACACCGTGTGTGTTGTGTGGTTTCCAGGTGCAACCACCAGTGTTGAGCAACAGCTCACAAGTGGCAGGAGGTCTGGTGCAGTTTCTAACCTGTGCTCACGCAGGTATTTGATTTATTAGTGCAGCACAGGTCTACACGCAAAGTTGGGCGTTGGGCTAGGTGACCTCTAGAGGTCCCTTCCAACCCCCAAAGCATTCTATGATTCCATGAAAGTAAAGGTGAGGTGTCTCACCTAAAGATGCGATTTTGCATTTTCACAAAGCCAAGCCTCTGCCTATGTGAAAGGACAATTTTGGGTGGTGAAACAGATGATAACTGGGAGCGGCAGTGTATGCAGGTAGGGAGTAAGTTCTGCGACTGGCGTATTTTACAGGCCAACTTTGGAAAGTCTTCTAAACAAAATCGTTTATCCCATCTACATTGTATTTCTATTTCGAACAGTTCATTTGAAGTGACGTCAGATATACATCAAGTAAATAGCTTAGTAGAACAAAACTGTCAGGCAACTATAAATTAAAGAGAGTTATGCTAGAGTTTATGGTTTCTGCAACTCTTAATACACCTTGCAGCTTTAGCATAGCAGTTGGGCTCACAGTAAGACAACAGTTGAGAGGATTATATTTTATTTTAAGAAGTACATATTTTAAGAAGCCCATTTGCTGCTTTCTTCTTCTCCTACTTCAGTTTTTGTCTTGGAAACAAATGATTATAAAACTTGGGCCTCCCTGTATCTATCTGAAGTCCCCCCTCTGTTCACTCTTTTTTTTTTTTCTTTCCTCTTTTCCTGTCCTTTTTATGTCCCACAGCAGAGCACTGGTCATCCTGCGCTACCATCGCTTCGTAACTGAATTCTTGAGGTCAAGGTGACGGTCTGATGGTACCATTGAGAACACTGGGCTAATTCTCTTCCAGCATAGGAACAAATCAGTGCCAGTCATTTCATGGATGAAATAAAAACCAGCGGTGAGTTATACCTCAGATTTATTGGCGGTTACTTGACACTTCTTGAAACCTAATTGGCAGTGGTGATAGCTAGCATCGAACCCATGGAGCTGCTGTGGCATCTCTTGGTGTCTTCATAATATAAAAAAACCTCCCCACATAGTCCTGGAGTCCTATGAGAAAACACACTTCAAAATATTCTGAATACTTCCATGCACTCATACCTCTGAATATAGATTTTTCTCCTGGTTTTATTTATTACTCTTTTCTTGTTCTTGAATCATGTTTGTGCTGGTCCTTCCATTACAAACTGTGGAGTCACTAGAACATGATTAAAAATGATAAATAAAAGATATTGTGGGGAAAAAAAGAAAAATCAATAAAACACTGACTGAAAATATAGCAAGAGAGAAATCCTGTGCCCCTGTGCTCTGCGAGTCGTTACTGGCCAGCACTCTGCTGAAATATCTTTCCTGCTGTAATTGCCTCCTTGGGTGGTGCCCATAATGGATTATCACTGGCTTCTCAGGATAATGTTTTAAATGACTTTTATTGAATTTCCCAAGGTTTAGAAATAAAAGGGCCTGAATTTCTGAGATTTTTTTGTACCTTTTATGATTAGGTTCTGAACTGAGGTGAGTAATGTACGATTTGGGTGCTTGCTCAATCTGCAATGCAGAAATCATAGTCACCCCCAAAAACTTCTGTAAAATTCCTCTAGTCGTGATTCCTACACAAAATGTTTAGAAGGTCAAAAATTTGTAAGATGACATTTCTGGGCATGAAAATGTCACTTTGCTAAAAAAAAAAAATGGTTCGAATCACTTATGATTTTTTTGTCAATATTTTTTAAGTTTTACTAGTGTTAGGTGACTTTGGGGAGTTTTGTTTTGAAGCAACTTTTGCTTTTGTAAATTTAGATGAATAACAAGAAATTATAAAAATAGATAAAACAAGATTAGACCTAGATAAAGCAATCTATGGATAAACATATAGCTAAAGCAATAGAACAGTGCAGAATTACTAAAATGAAATGTTTTGAGCCCATGAGAAATGGGCAGAGAGAGATTTGGCAGTCTGCTCTCCATGGCAGGCTCCAGCTTAATTTTCCTGTGCTTTCAGCCAGTTCTGAGTCACTGGAACATCCTAACCAGCAGCAAAACTGATTTTTAAAAAAAAAAAGGCTGTGTAGCTATTTCCTCCCCGATGGCAGCAGTCTGTTCCCGGGGCACTGAAGAACTCTTCTGGCTCTCCTTCAGCCCCAGCCGGGTCCCTTCCCCTGGTGTGGGTGCCGGGGTGGGGTGGGAGCCGGCAGAACGGGCAAACGCGGAGTGAAACCCGTGGGGCGGGCTGTGCCTGCCCTGAGCGCTGTGGCGGACTCCACAATTGGCAGATGACGTTAGCGGTTCCGTAAATGATTGCTGATAGATCTACCAGAGCTAGCCAAATCCTCTTTGCCACCGCCCTTCTATTACATATAACACTGTTCCTTTCTGCCAAGAAATGCAGACAATTTTTAGATAAATAGTATTTAGACATAACAATATCCTGTGTGTAGAACAGCAGACATTTGGAGGTAGAGAAAAAACAGCACTTAAAATTAAAAAAAAAGAAAAAAAAATGTATTCATATAGAACAGTTTATCATTTTCACATTCTTTTTTAACAGACAAAAAAAAGGACATTCCCGTTTCTGGGTATTTCAGCAAATCAGAATGCATTGTGCCCTGTTTATTTGCAATGCTCCCCACTTTTTGGCAGGGTAAATCAGTTTGGATGAAACAAGGACTGGCCTCATTCTCGCCAACACCTAGAGGACCTGATGGGAATTAAACTGAATGAGATCCTGCACTATGTGAAGAATTTAGAGGCGTAACTTTGTTATTTGCTTGGTCCTGCTGCGTAGCCCAGACCAAGGTAAGTCACATTTTCATGCTCATGTGATTGAGGTCCAGTTTTGGAACAGACCTCCCCGTTCTCACACAAACAGCGCTTGCCCTCTTTCCCGTGCTCCCTTCCCCGACGCGAGCACTGCTGGGAGATGCTGATAACGCGCTGCTGCAGTGCTATTGCCTCCGCAGGAATTTGGGAGCGGAGGAGCTGTTGGCATAGGCGAAGCTGCAGTTGCAGGGGTGGAGGTGGGTTGCTCTCCATCGAGAGACCTCCAGCGCGGTGCCAAAACCCAGATCCAGCCCCTGGGGCTGCTGAAGCTGAACCAGCCCATCCTGTGTTAGAGAAAAAGTCAGAGCAATTGTGCCTTCGAGCCCGGCCCCTTCCAGCCCTGGGTGCCCGTTTCCGACCCAGGCAGAGTGCGGTCTGGCCCTTGGCTGCTGGCAGAAGCTGACCCCAGCAGTCCCCTTGTGCTATGGTCTGCAAATTATATGTAACTAAGGTTTGTTACCCAGAAAAACAGTTGCTTTCAATTTAAAAACGGAAGCATAAGTAGGTCCCTGATCTCAGTTCAAGTTTCTAAGCAGTGCTACAATAAAAATAAGTAGCATACAAGAGCAGATAGTTCTTCATCTTCATTATTAGATCTGCTGGTGACGTTTGCCTATCGAGCCGGTGAGTGAGGAAAGTCGACAGTTCCCAAACAGGGTGGTCCCCACGTGAGTTTGTAGTCGATAAGACAGGAATTAACAGCATTAATAGCGTGTATGCTAGAGGCATGTCAGTGCAACTGTACTGTTTCTACCATCATCACATTCAACACGTTTTAGAAACTCCTCGGTAACGTTAATTGTCACGTTTTTATCGTTGTGGAGCTAGTGTCATTCAGAAAAATAAAATCTTGTAAGGGGAAAAAAGCCTGAGGAACAGTGCGTTAAGCCCAGGTATTTTATATATGATACAGCACATCAGAGGTGAACGTTCTTATTCTGTAGGTCAGCTTAATGATGATTATAACATGGGTTGAAAGAATCGGACAGGACCTGCTCCTTTACCCCGCATGCTTCCTGCGTGCCGTCCAGCTCCGTCATCTGGAAGGAGTAGCTGAGCTCTTCCGAAGCGTTGCTTTGCTGTTTGGTACAAACAAAAATGCTGCTGATGAATTAACAGTAGAGTCTTCCCCGACAGTTTGTATTTGTGAGGCTATGTCTTTTGAAACGCAACAGTAAATCATTATTTGTGCTTTGGGAAATGGGGGAGACAAGTTCATATACATTTCTTACGTATGGCGGGACCTATCCAGGTGCTCGTACGCTCTCCCATTGCTGTAATACATGGTTTATTTCGCCAGCTTGTGTATCTCACGGAGAAATGGACCTATCAATTTATGTAGGCATTTGTAGTCCTCCTTCCATTTCTGTAATAGCTACTGTATTTCAACCATTTATGTACTGCACTAAAACCTTTTTTGTTCAGAAAATATTTTTGGTATAGCCTTAAAACGTAAATTGCAGCTGATATAGTTATAGAAGCATAACCTTCTCTGTAAACTTTCTCAGTCTGGAGTAAAACTGTCTTTTCGGTTTAGCTTAGGCTTTTTGAAAAGCATCTTAAGATAATTAAAAAAAGCAAACCCTACAGCTATATCAAGTTCTGAATGCCCCCAAGTGAGGGTCATATTGCTTTTTAGCTATACCTAGTGCGCTTCTGAGCTCCAGGTATAATTGGCTGAATTTCCTACCTAGGCAGGGTCTGATGCTGGTGGGTCTGTGGCAGAGTGAAGCACTCAAGGCTGTCGGGGAGGTTCAGCCCTGGTGCCCGTTAGATCGGTCACGTTTCTTTCCTTGAAGTTTTGCATTCCAAATTTTTCCAGTACCATCCCAGCATAACTCTGAGACTTGTCTCACTCCTGAGACGGGAACAGTTACAGAAAAGCTTTCCGAAGGAGAGCTAAAGATGTACAAAACTAAGGTTAAAGGGATTCTGGTGGAAAAAGTAGGAGTTTAAAATGTTTGGATCCTTGAACACAGCCACAAGAGAATGTCTGCCCAAACTTTGTTTGTTATCTGTCTAGACTTTGCAGCCCTTAGGATGTTGTCTTTTCTGCAGCTCTGAATTATGAATGGCCTTCACTTTTTCTACCTTACAATTCAACAAAAGAACAAGAAGAATAAAGCATAAGAAAGAGTAATCCCAACGGAAATGGGTAGAATTGTGGCATGTGGAAAAAAAAAATATGACAGTGCAGCAAGGACATTTCTCTTGTGTTCATTAAGTCATTTCTATCGAGTCCCACCACCGGTGCAGTGAGTATATATAGGCTGGAGGGGTGTGGTACCCTGAAGCTTAATCATAGAAACATTTGGTTGGGAAAGACCTTTAAGATCATCGAGTCCAACCGTACCTGTCCACCACTAAACCATGTCCCTAAGCACCTCGTCTGCCCGTCCTTTAAATACCTCCAGGGATGGGGACTCCACCACTTCCCTGGGCAGCCTGTTCCAATGCTTGACAACCCTTTCCATGAAGAAGTTTTTCCTAATATCCAATCTAAACCTCCCCTGGCACAACTTGAGGCCATTGCCTCTTGTCCTATCATAAGGGACAAACTCCTTGAGTGCCTCCGTATAGCACTGTCCCACGCTCATGCATGCACACGCAGGTGCACACACAAGTCCACTGAAGAACCGTGGTTTATTGTGCTCTTTGGAGAGCTGTGCTGGAGAGGATTCACCACAGAAAAGTGGTGAATGTTTTTTATGTTGACAGAAAAGTCAACATAAGCTGCTTATCCTTAGAAAAGGGATCCTTCATGATAGCAATGAAATCACTGTTAGCCTTCCATCTTTTTCTTTAAGCTCTCCTGCCTACTGCTGAATACCTTCAGGATAAAAGATGTGCTTAAGTTGAAACAAAGAGCAGGAGTACGTAAAAACATTAAAACTTGTACTCACAAAGCTCAGCGAGAGACATGGGATCTTTTATCCCGTTTGGAGTGTTTCACTAAGTGAAAAAGTGACGAACTTCTGGTTCGTTCCAGCGTCATCCCTAAGGAGCTTGCCAAATAGCCTGGAGCCATCACGAGCCAATCACTTGGATCAATTTGTGTTTGGCTGCTTCATAAAATGCAGTGACAATAAACTTGCTGTTACAGAAACTGGAAACAATTCCCAGGGAAGCTATTTAAAGACTGTAGGTTCGATTCAGAGTGCATGGCTTTGTACTAAAGGAGATCCTTTGACTTCCATGGAGCGCTTGTACTTTACCCTGCTGTACATCTGAGAGGGTCTAGGACCTTCTCTGGCTGCAGAATTGTTGCTGCTGCTTCATATTTGGGCAAAACCACAGTTTCTTATATGCTCCACTAACCACAGTGGAGGACTTTGTTTTGGGTTTGTGGTTTGTGTTTTTTTCCTTTTTTTTTTCTTTGTACACAGTAAATCATGACAGTACCAGTCATTATCTTTGGTTCATTAGCTGTTGTGGAGCTCTGCTGTTTACCCCAACTGTTCAAAAAGGATCAAGATGCATACCGAGGCGTGCACTGTCAGGCCAGTTTACATTGTAATGTTGGCTGAAAGCGATCTTGCAAGGAAAGAGTACTTGCAGAAAATGAAGTATTTCAACTTGGCTTTATGGGAGTATTTTAAATATGATGTCTGTATTTGAACAAATATCTAAGAAGAGGTGAGTGGAGAGCAGCATGTCCTGCTCATAGTTGTCAACTGAAGAGCAGAGTTTGTCCACTAAAACCCGCAGTATAATTTTTTTAGATCGTTTTTAGACCTTGGATGGGTTGATCTTAAAACTGCAGTGTATGATGAAGTGTGCTCATTGGAAAAACGCGAATGCGGTAGCAGCAGGTAGAATGCACGGTGTGCCTATGTAACAAGTTTTTTTGAGTGCATATAAACCTAAAGGCATCCGTTTCTTAGTGATTCTCCAGGAAGGCAAACTAAAGGCTGCTTTATCTTCTTTGTGTCCCTGACCAGATCTGCAAGAAAGCAATTATAAGTGATATAATGTAGGGATGGTAGAGAGAAGGTAGGTTTTTTGGCAGTAAATAGGTAAAATTAGGGATAAAGAACTACCACATCCAATTATTCCGTTTTTGTATGCAGTGAAGTTTTAGCATTTCGCAACTTTCTGGACTGACATTGTCAGCTACTGCCTTCTGAAAAGGCAAAATGAAACGTGGGTGCTTCTTCAGTTTGTGTGAAAGCTGTGCGTTGTTGATGTTGGTACTGGGCCTGGAAATTAAGCCCAGCGTGCTTGCCATCGGCCGGGAGCTGTAGCCAAACATAGAGAGTGTTACACAATAAACCCCTAGAACCGCAGGAAACGGAGAAAGGTTTGAAACGGTCACCATAGCAATAGGGTGTACTCAAGCTTTAATTGAAATAAAAGATGTATTAAACTCAGGGAAATTTATCAGTCTCTTATACTAATATTTAACTAGAGAAATGGATTCCTTCAGAAATGTGTGTAACTCAGATCCATCTGACAGCCTCCTGCTTCTCTTTCAAAGCTAAAGGATCCAAAAGGTTCAAGAAATTGGGTTTAAGGTTGTTTTTTTTTTTTTCTGTAAACCTAAATCTGATTTTTGCTTTGAAATTAGAGGGCATTCACAAGGCCATGCATTTTTAAACAAAACAAGTGTTAATTGTGTGCTTGTGAATATTTCATATGAAAATAAATGGAGTTAATGTTTAAAAGCAGTGGCATGGCAAGTGGTGCCCTAAAAGCTACTGGGAAGAGCTGCTGCTCGCTGACCGTTATGAGGATTGTGGCTACTGTGTTTAAGGGTAAGCAGAGCTGCTTTACCAGCTTGTTCAAAGCTTTAATGCATATAAATATATATATTATATTATTATAATTATATATAATATAGTGATGCAACATCAGTAAGTAGTTCTTACATACTACAACTTCGATATTGTTTTAATATTTACTGTATTATTCTGGAAGTGGATATATAAGACACCTTGCAATGTCGAACAAGTTTTATGGCCCTTCCTGAAATGTCACTATGTCTTCTCCAAGTACCGCTTCATCGTCTCGTCATACGTTTTTAAAGCCAAAAGGAGCTATTGTGGTACTGCAGTCAGATCTTGTGCGTAATACAGGGTGCCACTAGGTTTGATGGACTCGGTTTTGTCCCTGGGGCTATAGTACCTGACTCAACTTGGTGAGTATGTCTCTCTTTTTCTGAATTTTTGCTCGTGATATGTTATCAAGGCTACTTCTGTCCCACAGTCAGCTGGGAGGACTGCTCAGGTGTTCGATACCTACTGGTGTTTTGACACAAAGGGTGCTGATCTTCCAAAGCATCGACCTGATGGCTTAACTCAGTTCCAAGAACGGTCCCCTTGACATATATATATATGAAGTTAACTTTATACTTAAGTGCATGGAGTCAAAGATAGACAATAAAAGAGGTCATAAATTGTGAACAATTACTCAAGAAATAATTGTGGTTAAATAATAAAATCACTGTAAGAAGAATTCTGCACGTAACTGGTAATTTTAACCTTAGGTTAAGATAGAAACCAGTTCTTCTTTGTTCTGTGGCCCATAAAACAAATGTCCATTTTATTTTTCCACTTTGTATAAAAATAGATATTGTTCTTCACTGGCTTGACAAGAATGAAATTATAATCCAATTTCTCTTGGACTTTAATACATGCTGTAATACAGGTGTAAAACTAGGAGCTATTTGGTTTGCATTTATACCTCTCACACTGTCGGCTTCTGAGATTATTTTACTAGAGTGTGTTATTACTCAGAACTGTTCCAATCAGTTCCTGATTTTACTATCAGTCTTTGAATGGAGTGTATTTGAACTGAAAAAAAAAAAAGAGGAGGAGGGGAGAAAGGAGAAAACAGATTCAAAAATACATTCCTGCAGAGTGTATAATCAGAAGTAATTTTCTTTTTCCAGAAATACAGCAAAACAGAAACTCTGCATGATCCAGTATTTCCCTTGTCTTGGAAGATCGCTCTCTAGTAGTAGTTGTCAAATAAAATTTTAAAAGTATAGTGAGCCCACAGCAATTCTACATATAATTTTGTTTTTTCTTCATCACAACTTACTGTTTATTTCCCGCATATTTTTACTCTTGCTTCCAAGACTTAATGGAGTCGTTTTCTCTTAAACAATAGTTGAGTTGTCTGTGGTGCAGTGTATGTCAGAGGAAAACGGAAGCTATACAAGAGTTAGCTTCGCTCGCTGGGATTACCTCCTGGCATGTACCTCTTGTGTAGCGGAGACCCGGCTCATAATATACCCTGAGATGAGAGGCTTTCAGGCAGGGAGTTTTCTGAGGATGAGCAGAATCAGGGAACATCAAGAAGAGATGCTCTGAGCCTCTGCTTTGAACCCATTGTTCTCAGATTCCATTATTAATAAATTATATTAATTATCAATGTGATCTTCCACTGGAAGAGGGATGGAAGATGCTTATTATGTGGTTGTGGATCATGAGTCTTCCTGCAGAACTGGCTCTCTGGGTAACCTGTTGAGTTTGCTGCAATGTCTCGGGAGTTGGTACTTTGTCCTCTCGAAAGCGATGCTGATGCAAAAGTGAGATTTCAGTGAGGAGCATCCAGAACACCTTTATGCTTAGCTAAGGTCAATATTTTTGTGGAGGCAGATTACAGCCTTTATCCTCATTGTCCGATCTTGTTATGCCCTCTGAAATCTTGCCAAGCCACAACATTTCTTTTGTGTAATTAGCGGAGAGCGGTCTGCAAGGTTTCGGTAGCTGGAGAGAGCAAGCTGTACGAGTGCCATCTCTCCAAGAGCGAGACTCTGATGCTCAGTAATCAGCGGGCTGAGCTGCGTGGGGTCTCAGCATGGTGGTGGCTGTCAGAACCACGCACAGCTGAACTGGTGCTCAGGAGTGTGACTACGGGTTGAACTACTATGGCCTGTTCCCCTGGCGCTCTATCGGAGAAAGAAACACCGGAGCTGCTCTTTGAATTCCTTGCTCTTTATTATTTACCTGAAGAGTAGCGAAAGGAAAAGGGAGGGAAGATGGACCTCTCTGGGAGTTCTGCAGGCATCTGAGCAGATGTGAGACTGCTACCACTGCGCAGCTGATACCATCTGCCAAAGCTGCTTGGCTACTCGGGGAATACTGTGTCATCACGTTAACAAAGATCTAGTTGTAAATATTCTGTTCCACCACTCTTATATACGTGTATGAACAGACGCACCTACCTACAGTGATGAAGGTAGTGGCAAAATATACCGTAAAGAAAAAATATAATAGAAGGCGTCTAGCCGAATTTTAATATTAGAAACAAGAGCAGTTTACTAGTTTCTCCTGGTAATAGTTTTTGTTCTATTTCAATTCATATCTATTGTAAGGGGACTTCCACCAGCGTCTATACAAAGATTGTCTTAATGCGTCCTCGGTTGTTTTACACTTACTGCTTTACCATCTCTCAGGCTTCTTAATGGGCTTCAATAAACAATTTTCAGAACTGGAACTGTCATCTCTGCATGAAATGACAGCCGCAGTAACCGCTGAGACCGGGGACTTCTTTGCTTTCCTTTGGGGACAGAGAACGTAAGAAAATGCTGGGGTGGTGACCAGATGCACGGGCATACACGTATCTCTGTAGCTATAACCTACAGACTTACTTTCCATAGTAGAAGTCTGAGGAGCTGCTAGGCTTACCGACAGCGAGGCATTCCTACAGCTCTCTGGTGGCAGTGTGACCTGTGTCCTGCACCTCCCGGGGAACGCACAGAGAGGCAATTCACTGCTGAAGCCTTTCTTTCCTTCCTCTGCCCCAACTCCAGCACTGCATGCACTATTATGTATCAGTGTCTACTGATCTAACGCGGCTTTTCTCTTTGTGTGAAGACACTGGGATTTCCTCTGCTTTCAGACTCTTTTTTTTTTCTTTCTTTCTTTTTTTGTTTTCTCTACACACTCGGTCTTGGGGGGAAAAAAGGTGAGTTGGGTGGAAAGTCTGCAAAGTCACCATGTTCCCTCATTTTTTTTTGTCATTTTTTCTTTTTTTTTTATGTTAGAGATCAGTAAGGATGAGTGGTGTAGTAGAGGAGAAAAGTTGGCTCTATGGTAAGTAGCCATAGACCATGGATGTCCCTTGACCGGCAGCGGTGAGGCGTCAGCAGTCCAAAGACCTACCTTATTTTTTCCCTTGCTTTTCCCTAATTCCTGCCCACATGCCATCCCTTAGTTGATGTAAAAAAATGGGTGGGCTCTCCATGCATGTCGTTTGCTCTGTTGTCTGACAGAATTCATATCAGTTTCTGTGATTTTGCTCTCCTGTCTGTGCATGGATCTACTTCCCAAAGATTATGTCTTGTTGTTTTATTCATGGGTGGCCTAATAGGAGTTATTTGAGGAAGGAAAGTCAGATTTTGTCTAATTTTGTTGACTGCTCAATAACTTAGCAAGTAACAAGCAAGTTTCACCACATTCTCCTTTGCTTGCTCATTAGTAGACTTGTAATTCCCATTCATGCCTGTAGGCAGTGAGACTCCTCAATAAGCCGTTTACTGAATTTAGGTCTGAATATGATGCACATTACCTTCTCCACACTGAGCATGGTAGGAAAATTTGGTTTGTCACGGTATAATACCAGTGGAATATTGCTTTTTCTGCCATTAAGCCGTGATATACAGTGATTAATAAACCATGCCCTCTTTATATGCATTCCTGTGAAACAGTATCTTCACTATATGTTTAGTCTTTTATTTTCTATTTAGCTTCAAATGTATCATACTAAACTTGTCATAATAACCTTCTTGTAAGAATAATTCTTTGTCTTTACAGTGCTGAGCATCAGTAACTGTTAAAGACTGCACTTACAGGAAACCAAGTAGAAAAGTCGTGTGGCTTCCCAGGTTTTGCTGTGACTGTAAGCTGATTACTGCACGTTTGGGTGCCGGTTGTGGTTGCACTCTCTGAATCTGGAGCAGTGCTACTGACCTTCAGGGAGTTACTGCAGACCTTCACCTCTGTAACAGGACTGGAATTGTTCTGAAGTTCCAGTGAAAGTGAAAAGGTAACGAAGCTCTTTCCTACAGAGGGAAATAAATACCTGTAATAAAAAATATCTTGCAGAAATGATTCAAGGCTAAATGGCAGATATTTTAATCTCTCTCTTTGTACCAATACTGATTTAAAACCAGCCAAAACTCCAATGATCTTCAGCCAAATATACACGAGGGAAAGTAAATGCAATGTAATTATTAAACATATTTGCTCTGTCAGGCTGCCTCCTTTCTGGGGCTTTAATCGGTGTACTTGACCTATGAATTCTGCTTGGTAGGATAATGGAAACCAGTACTGGTCAATATGAGTCAGTCTGAGAAAATATCTTTTCTTGACATGACTCAGAGATACATAGATAAAGTTGCTAATTGAAATTTAAAAGAAAGCATCAAGAATTCCCAGCACACCTAGAGACCTGGAGGAACCTCTGACCACAGTTAAGCTAGGACGGCAGCAGAGATGAAGCTAGAAGGGAGAACCTGTTTCCTAAGCATGGAAGGGTTTTTTTCCTGTTATAAATTCTGGACTGAATTTAAATGGTAATATTTAAAGCAGGATAGCCCTGGCGAGGAGAAATTTATTCTGGGAGGAGATTTAGATTGAACTAAAAGTTATTGCATTGATCAAGTTTTCCACATAGTCAGCTCCAGCAAACTTATTTTTAAAGGCATGTAGGCACGCAGTGTAATTTCCACAAGTGTTTATTTAATCCTATCAACAGGAGGTAAGTGCCGAGGCACTTTGTGAAATACCACTGGGTGCTTTACAGAACATTTAAAGTGATTGGAGCACGGATAGCTGTGTTTTATGATCGTTAATATTGGATCTTGGTATCACAGGAGCTCTTGGCACTCCTAATTTGACTAACGCGTATGAACAGAGTCATATTCTTGTTGTTGTACCCAGAGTATTTGAGATAGATTTATGCCGGTGTCATTACGGACGTTTCAGCCTGCAACCTTATTTCATATTCCCTTTGTCCACTGCTAGTCAGTGAAACATATGCTGCTCATATTGAATGATTTAGTCACTTAATCACCCTTGAGCATTGATCTGTCTATAACCTTTTTTTATAATAAAGATTTAATGTCATTCTTGGAGGCTGGAACAGATATCTGCGTTTTGGCCTTGCTTCAGCTTAGTAAAACTGTTAACACATTTTTATCTTTTGATAGTACTTTTTGCAAAAGCAAAAAAGGCAAGCAAAAAAAAAAAAAATCTCTTATCTGAGTTGTCCTAAACAGGTATTTTACTTGCTGTTGAATATTTCAGTAAAGTTTTTTATACTGGGGTCAAAGACTATTTTGAAGACACTGGTCTCCTTTTAAGACATAAAACTAAGTGAAGCAAGATGTCATGACCAAACATATATGGAGCAGATTCTGGCCCCTTCTAACCTTCATCGAAAAGATGAAGTAACTTCATTCCCATTTCTCCAGATTGGCCCTGGAGTCTTGAGCTACTGCAGATTTGCAGATCTCTTACTGGGATCAGGATCTTGCCCAGCACCGGAATAAAAGGGTATTGTGCAAGTGCAAGGCTCCCAGGTAATCGCTCAGGTCTAGGGCACGCTTTTCATTGGCGTATGGCCTGTGAGAATCGCCCGAATTCATCTCTGTCTCTGAATAAGGTCTGGATGGCAGAATTGCTCTGCTAACCTGAAATTGAGTTATCTCGACAGCCAGAGCAGTAGCATTGTTATTGGCTGAATACCATTAATTTTGATGTGACATATTTCTTGCTAATGGGAACATTTATATTATCTGTATTTTCAAACAGCAGGAGGAAGGAAAAAGGATCTACCACAACAGTATCAATATTTCAAGGGCAGGCAATGCAGTAGAGAACACTCTGGCTTCTCTAGCATTGCTTTTATTGATTGCTATAGGTCTGAAAAAACATTTTCACCTTTCTTCTCCACCCCTTTTCCCTTCAAAGACTGCAAATGCATGTGAAGAGGAAAATTAACATGAAGAGGGGCAAAAGGTGAAGAAGCAACTGTAGTTCCATGAGGAATCCTGAAATATTAGATGTGTTTGGTCAAAGTGAGCACTGTATAATATAGACCTCAACAGGGAAGTAGAGTTTAAAGCAGACTTAGGGACAATAATAACTGATGAACACTCACACGGGAATTATTTGCATTTGTAACAGGTTGGATTTGAAGTCCTGGTTTGCTCTGGTTCTTGTGTGCTGGGAAAAAGTGGACTGGTTTCTGTGGGGTGACGCTGGGATGCTGTAAGGATGAATATAACCGAGAATTTCAGCCCTACGGCTACGGAGAAAATGTGGTTTCATTAAAGACCAAAGCAAGATCTTTCCTGATGGTGCCCCTGCAGGGGCTGGAGCTGGTGATGCTGGAGAAGAGTGCTAATGTATGGCTCCATTGCACCATGGGAACGCAGAGCCTCCTTCGTACGTGCCCCAGCAGCACGGTTTGTGATCCTGCTCGCCTGTGTCTCCTTTCCCCGAAAACCTGAGGGCATTCTGCATCGAAGGACTCTTCTAGTAACTTGGGCGATAGATTTGTTCTCTGCTCTTTTCTCTTGTAAATGAGAGTGGGAGATGACCTGTGAAACACACGAAGGTGCTCGTGAGTCACAGCGAGGAAAATGAGAACAAAATTAGTGTTTTGGGCTGGAAAGTTAAAAGGAGCAGCTGAGTGAGAAGTTGTAAGTCATGCTCTCCATCCTGTGAGACTGTCCTTAAATAGAAGGGAAAGGAAACTTTAATACTGGAAGAGAGCAAATCTACTGAAAAAGAAAAAAAAAAAAAAAATGTTGCGCTAGGAAATATTACTACAAGTAGCATGTCTGTGGTGTTCGCTGCTGGAAGTGGTGAGTCGGTCCTGGAGGCTGGGTAGAGGTTTTCTGTGGGACTAGGTAATGTGTCGACTGCTAGGTGTCTGACTTTCAAAGAATGGTGCACCCACCCCAGATCGGCTGGGTCTGATTTCACAGCTCCGGATTAGCTCTTCAGGCAATAATAAAGTAGGAAACTTTAAGTAAGGAGGGTAATAAAGTAGTCAACAAGTAAAATGAAGGAGCAAGGTTCCACACTTTGTAGAGATGCGAGAAGGTACAACAGCTCTTTCCTCTGCTTTCTTCAAAGAAGAGTTGTTGTATTTGGTTGGATGAAGGTTATGGACAAGAAGGTAGGTATAAAAGGCCTATAGATCCTAAAAGGCAAGGGCACGGATTTATTTATTTATTTTATCTATTTACAAAATTCCTGGTAACTGATTTCTGGATTGGTAACAGATTTCATAACGGTATTAGAAAATAGATGAACAGACTTTCTCTACCCAGTATGTTTTAATTTTGCAAGTAATGCTAAACTCCCAAGTTTAGGCTGACTTTAGAGGCACAACTTCCTTGAAATAACCCAGGGGAAAATGTTAACATGATACAGCCAATCTCATATGAAATGCATTTTTTTTTTGTCTGATTTTGCAAAACAGAAGAATGGAATAATTCAGTCCTACAGGTGAGTCTGGTCAGAGATTTCAGTGGTATTTCAGCCTGTTATTTCCACCTCAGGTTTTGAGATTTGCAATTACTTTTTGACAGTAGGAGAAACGCACAGTTATTGCAACTTAACACCACCTCACCCGCGTAAACCTTCTGCGTCGCTCTGGCACAACAAGGAACGCTGAACTTCAGCTTGCAATCTCCTAAGAACAGCATGGAAGCTTTCCGTGTAATAGGAATGAAAAGCATTTTCAGGGCTATGTGAAGTCAAAACACTTCATGTCATGCTGGTTGAGAGGATTGTTATTTTATGAAGGGAAAACCCATTTCTCAGCAGAATTAAAATTAATCTATGACAGCAGAAAAGACACAGTGAAGTTCTCCATTGTGCTTTGCTTCCAGGCAAACTGATTTTCTAGTAAAAAAATGGCAGATGCAAAAGCTGTAGAACAAAAGCCCTTCAGATGAGTCTCCACAGATGTCAGGAGAATCAAAATCTTCAGGCAGGTCTAGAAAATCTTGGCGAAGCCCCCAGCCTCTGCGGTAGGTCAGCCCCCAAATGCTGTAGATCTTTGCCCCTGCTGCCTCTGTTCAGGTCTTGCCTTGAGCTAAGGATCTTTAAATGCTTTATGAGATTTCATTCTACATGTAAGACATTGTAAGTCTTTAAGTCCATTTATAAGACAGCAAAGAGGCTGAAGTATACATTATTGACCTTAAGTAGTTCAGCCACAATTTTATTTAAAATGTCCAGGCATCAATGCAGAAGCACCATCACTTTTCTGACATGAACGCCTGATTATTCTCTGACCTTTGGCATAGCCTGCATTCCTGTGGTATGCAAACATTTTTACATACAAATATTTAGAAAGCTTTTCATAACGCACTGCATCAGTTTACCAAGAGAAAACATTGGGTAGGCTCTCATGGAAGACAAACTACCGAATACGTGCAAAGCAACCCAGTCTATACTTGGTGGGAGTGCGTTTTGGGGAGTTTTACTGCACTTCCAGTAGCAGCTCTCTGGAACCGCACTTTTCCTTGCTGACCCTCGGCACTTCTAGAAGTTAATCTGCCTTTGTTCTGAAGCCTGGCTTTAGGCAAAAACTTCAGTTTTGCTTTCAGATCCAGTGTTTTAAGTTTGTGCCAAAAGCAGAATCTTCCGGACTCGTCTTGAAAAGTTGTAAGCTTGGCAATGAGAGAGTGGATTTTAGCAAGACTGGAACGTTTCCTTTTGGAATCTCTTGTTTCCGCGATTTGCAGGTCTAATCCGCAGCGTTAGCCGCCCCTGTTACTACTGGACGTGTGTGCCTAAACCCTTACTTGCACAGGGGGAAGGTTGGCAAGGCTGAGCCCCGTAGCTGGTATTGACTGGCAGACGCTTTGGGCTCTTCAGAACTCCTTCCCTCGTGATGGATCATGCACACTAAATGACAGCACTCGTGATACCTGTCTTGTCAAAGATTATTTTGTGGTGTGAAAGCCTTCTAAGGATTATAATTTGTGCTTTGATTCCTCCCCCCCCCCGGTGACAGCTTATCTAACTTTGTTTTCATTAAATAATATGAATCTGTTAAGTGCCTAGGAATATTATTTTTAAGAGACGGTAGGTTAATTATTGAAAATTTCAAAAAGGAACTATTAAGCCAATTATTAAATTAGAGTTGATTATTAATCTCAGAGAGATAATTACCAAGGTTTGAGGCCATTTATCTTCTGTTTGAAATAGATTTTCCCTTGATTAAGTTGCATTTGTCACTTAGACCCATGGTTGTTGCTGCAAAGAACTTTATTATCCTGCAAAGTACAAAATGCTTCTCTGAAGTTGTCCATAAACATATGGGCAACAAGTTAGCCGAATTCTGCGTACAGGCATGTCGTTGTTGGGGAATAATCTTTCCTTGCTCCCATCAAAGGCAAAGTTCCTTTGAGTGAGTAGCATTTCTACCACACTGACAATAAAGAACGCTTTATACATGTAACAACTGAACTAAAATGTAGTTTTATTTCAGAAAACCATAGGTTATATTGAACATTATATGCACATACAGTAGTGTAATCAAATGCTTATCGTGATACTTAAAAACTACAGTAGCAAAAGTCAGTATAAGTGATGTCTGCTTTCAGGCAGCATTAACGTTCTGTGTACAGGTAATGCAATGGCTGCAGATATTTTAACCCTTCAATCTATAAACAGAGAATTTCAATAATGGGTCCATTAAATGCATATTAATGTATTACTCTGGGGTTTGTGTCTGTTTTACTGTGGCATGCTAAATACAAAGGATCTGTGAACGTTATGAATGTTTGTGCTTAAGCGTGGTTTCAAATCATCTGTCAAATAGCTGTTTTGGATATTTGAGTCATAAATTCTGATTTAATTACTCTGGAAATGAAAGCGATAGTGGTGTACTTTAATGCTAAGTGGTTACAGGAGGGCTGGAGTTTATGGATACCTGGTGGTGTGTGGCACCTGTGAGATTTTCTTTTCTGTGTCAGCTCATTTTTTTTGATGAGGACTATAGAGGACATCGAGGGTATTTTCACCTTAATGTTTTTCTAGCAAGGTGAAAACATATCCATGTTTTCCTTAAAGATGAGGTGTTCAGCGTATCCAGCGCAGAGAGGATGAACGCTCCCTGTTTCCTTTCCTTTCCTGAAAGAATCGGCTTGACAGAAGAATCCTGCTTCTTGTGCTCAGTCACTTTTCATCTCGGAATTCAAAGAGCATTATTTATAACCCCCCCCTTTGGAACTTCACAAAAAATGCTTAATTTTCTTCTCAGCTTAATTTTTTTTCAGTGTACCTACAGAAACAGTTGGGATGCTCAATGTCCATCGTGTCCTGCCCCCCCACCCCTCCCCCAAAACCTGAGAGTACAAACATTTCCTCCAGGAGCTCTAACAAAGGCTGTTCATTAACTCGTAGCGATCAAATCCACAACGGGCTTCTCTTCATTGATAGCCTTCATGAGAAAATGCTGCAGATCTTCTCTGCGTTCAGGTAGCGGAGATACGGTGTACCAAGAAGACTTAGATAGATTAGAGAAAAAAATGGAAAAGAAAAACTTAACAAAAAGGTAGAATGCTATTTATAAGAATTCTGGTGTAACTATATCTCTCTTAGCATTTCTGCCAACAGGATCAAGAGGGAATTGCTTGTGGGGCTGGACGTGGGCACACTGTGAAATGTGCTGGGCCCTCATGGACCCAAAAAGGGCCATGGCAGCCATGCTCTGAATCGCAGGGAGGGAGGCTACAGGGAAGCATATGGTGCTTAACNAAAAAAAAAACCCTCTCCTAAAAATAGAGCTTACCAAGGACACGCGACACTCAAGGCAACGTATGCTTGACATCTTTATGTGTATATATTGTAGTAAACTCATCTTTGTTTTCTCTGAGTGATGGGGATACTGAAGCCCTTTTGTCTGAGTAACGTGCATGGATTAAGCAACATTTTGAAGATTGCTTCAAGAGAACGGTTTAAATGACCTGAACATCAGAGAGGGCTTTGCATTTACTGCTGTGCTGCTTCTGGAGTCGAACGTAACACTGGTACTTAGCAGTCCCGCAAACAGTGAGCGAGCATTAACTAAGCCCTGCCTCATCTGTAGGAGGAAGGTAAATATTTATTGTCTCGTTTCACAGTTAAGGCAACATGAGATAAGGCAACATAATGATAAATGATGAACAAAACCTGCTGTGGGGCCTGGCCAAACAAAGAAAGAGGCAAAGCTTCCACCGAGCCCGAACAGTGCGGGATCAGATCTCTGCAAAGAGCTTGTTCTCCTAATTAGATATTGTTTACGTGTTTTAAGTCCCTTTTGCATGTGCCACAAACAAGATTTGTGTAACAAAATAACCGTTATTTTTGTAAATTACAGGCTTCAGAAACCCAGTTTTATACTTTACTACTTTTTTTTCTTTCTGCTTTAGGGAGAATTTTAAGCCTTGGCTCTTCACCAGATGTGAGTACACATGCTATAGTTTGAAGCAACCCTTAGAGGAGTAATTTTTATCCCCCGTAAGAGCAGCGTGGGTCTGGGCACAACAGGAGGCTGTTTGTATTTTATGGGCGAACAAACACGACGCACCCACCAAGGGAGCAGCCGTGAGATTGCTCCGAGGGAGCTCTCAGGTTGCAGGGTTTTTTTTCCTCTCCGAGATTGCAATTGTATTATTGTTAATAAACCCTCCTTGCAAATCTACTCCGAAAGAAGGCCGGAGTTTCATTCATCAGTGCTCACTGCTTAAGGCGGCTGCTTCCTCTTCGTCTCCCCACAGACGCTCTGTGCTTTCCTGGGGATAGCATATTGAGCAGAAATTGCTTCCAATCTTCTGTAGGACCGAGACGCAGGCATGGGTTTGTGCTTTGGCTGCTTTCACGCTGCCAGCTTATGAAAAATAACAAAGCAAGCAGCCAAGTTGGGGAAACAAATAGGATATTGTATAGTTTATTCATATGTGCTGCCTTCCATCCCATTTGTCACCATTTTATCCCACCTGCTGCTGAAAAAGATTCTGTTGCTGAGAGATGCCTTCAAGGCGTTGTTGGCACGCTCATATTACAAGTGAATATCAATATCTGCTTTGAATAGCCTAAATGTATTTTAAACAAGACATTTCCAAATTATTGCAGTGTAGCTGTGCATGGCGCTCTGCGGAACACCAATTAAGAGTCTGTCGGCATTTTCAATACGATCCATTGTGAAAATTTATTCCGAGTAGAAATTTGGCATGTAATGACCAAGGCTAGGAATTCTCTTTTCCCTTTTTCCTCCTTTTTCATCTGTTCTCTTCCTCTTTTGTCATGGAAAACAATGTCTGATGCTATAACTGCTAAATAATTCAGATAAAAAATTGCTCTACGTGAAAGGACGGAGCAAGGCAAAGGAATGGCTGTTTCAAGACTGCACAAAGGCTCTTTAATGGCTCTTTGACACAGTCCGGTGAGAATGGAAAGGAGGTATTTGGGTATAAAAAGTTTCTTATGAAGCAGACACATAACACTTTGAGGAATGGGAGCATCTGCAGCTGAAGTAGAGCACCGGAGGTGACGTATAGTTTCTCCTATAATTACCAGACTGTCACGTTTTTCATGGGATAGACCCCGATGGGAGGCATAACTTGGTGAAATGCAGTCCGGGTTTGATCATCTGTCCCACCCAGTGCAGCGCTAACCTGTACAGCAGCCGCCAAGTGCGATGCTAAGCTGCCCAGCAGCCGTTTCACGGCGTGCTGCCCCTAACGGTGCTTATTGCTGTGTTTTTGTTTGAGGTCTGTGCTAAGCTTGGCTTTTGATCTGTTCTAAGAGGTTAAAGAAAAACTTTTGCTGATCTCACTTTAAATTGAGAATGTTTGCTTAGAGGTGCCCATCGAATGCTCTCCTGAGGTTGGCTGGCTGGAGAGTAGATGCTGATACCAACTGTTTTGGACAGGTAAAGGGGCTGTGATTTGGCCCCCAATCTGCTCTTTTCTTTCTTTCTAATATCGAGGACTTCATGATACAAAGACTTTGCTGCCTTCTAACCTGCGCTTTGCCAACTTCATTAGCCACCTCCGTTGGCAATTTGCAAATTGCAGTCCACCGGTTATCACAAGATGTTGCTTCTGGATTTGTCCAGGTTCTCATTGTTAGCGAGTACCTATAAACCAGCTGCAAACCGCGAGAGGCGCTGGCAGAACGTGCTGTGATGGCAGACGACATCTGTAACGCTGGCAGATGAAGACTGGCACAGAAAGAGCTGTGCTGAGCTACTGGACAGCGTCCAGAGGAGGCAAATTTGGAGATACCATCTCTAAAATTCAGTCAGTGTACCACAAGGAGAAAGGAAATCCTGAAGAGCGTTGGCCTGCAGCAAGGTAGGATAAACGTATTTAAAATAAACGAAGTACTTTACTTCAGCAGCAGTAAAATGGAAAGGTGTTGGAGTCAGATAGAGGGAGTGCAGGTGCAAGTGGGGGTTGTGCAGTGGGGTGTTGTAACGGCCCACAATACATCTGCACTAAATGTTTTATCCGTGTTATTATAGCAATGCTGCTAAGCTTGTTACGCGCCTCGGAACCAAGTTTGGCTCCGAAATCTGCAGTGCGGAGTCTCTGATTTCATCCATATTCAAAATTAATTCAATTGCATACTGACATTCGCGCTTTTAGAACTGGTACATCTTTGTGGTTGTGAGAATAATTCTGTAACAGAGAATGGAATTTGCATGAAATGAGAAACTTGTGTTGAAAAATACAACCCCCCTCCCTTTACACACCAAATTCTTGTTTTGTTTGCTTGCAATCATGGGTGCATTGTAGTCAATAAATAATGCAATCAGTAGAGGACTAGGGCTTGCGATGTCTGGTTTCAGCACTTCTCTCATGATTTAAATGATAGTTGGCATTCCTTATGAAAATTATAATGGCTGTGGAGGGGTGTCATATTTGGGTTTTTGCAGGTATTCTTTAACATATCTGAAATATCTCCTGCTTTTTGTTATAGCTCCTTCCATACAGTCTTTATGTGCGTACTCCTTTGGAGATGTGAGATGTGCAAAGAATGTAGCAGCCGTTTCTGTGCCTGGATAATTTGGATTTCTGCTTCTGTGATTTATGCTTGTTGACTTCAAATGCTTGCCCCACCAAAAAGCTGCATCATAAAGCTATTAATGTCAGACAGCTCTTCTTTTATATGGCTCTCCAATCGCATAAAGGAATGCAGAGTGCTGCAAAAGCAAAATGCCAAAAAGAAATCTCTCTGTGCTTACTGGCGTGACAAAGGACCGTGTGATCCCGCCAAGTGGGCTGTGCAGAAGTGGTTGCCGATGACCGCGCGCGTGCTGTCTGGATGGTCATGAGCCCGGCCTCAAATAGGCTTTGTCAAGTTGTAAAACAATTCCTTTGCGATTTTCTCTCTGACGTTCCTTGTATCGTGTTTTATCATGGGAGGTTAATGGATCAAAGCTCTCCTGCCTGTGACGGCTGAAGATCCAGTTTAACTTTTACTCCCTGGAAGAAATTTCATAGGGTTTTAAAAATGCGTTTTAATAAAAGGGAGCTGTTAATCTCTCGGCCATTTTTCTCTGAGATTTGTCATGCTGAAAGCTGGCATGGCACTGCATGCGTATTGTCCACTTGGGGACAATTTCCATCCCATCTTTCTGGGAGGACGAAGGGGGATGTCTCGTTTGAACAGGGCAGGTACTATGAGGATACAACTTACAGCTGAGCTACTTCAGGGATTGTGCTGGTCTCAGGGACACAATTCTTCCTACAGCTCTTTAGCTCTGCATTTCTACTATTATGAAGCCAAAAATCCTCATAACGTAACTCCTAGTCATTTCTCTGCGGGGAAAATGTGCAACAGCAGGTAGTCACAGAGAAATAAGTTAAATGCCATGGATTTTGCAGAGAAGACAATGAGACTTTAATGCTGTTCACGGTTATTATTTTTATGATTTAGATTTCAGATTGAATAAATGAAAATTGTGGAGGAAGGTATTCCTTTCATTTAATGTAAGGATACATAAGATTTCTCCCTCTAAGGACGTGGTAAACATCTAGAAGAATTTATTGTATCTAATGATTTGAAAATTATTTCATGCGTCCAAAAGGGCAAAGGAAAAAGAAATTGGAGACAAAGGCAATAAAGTATTTACTTACAGAAATCTTACAGTGTATTTAAATTGCACAAGTTTCAATGACGTCTAGGTAGAAAAAGAATTTGTAGGCGTCCTTAATCCAATGTAACCTTCTGCCTCTGAGTTTGGCAATATTAAAATGTCCAGAATTTCACATCATTAGAAGACTCGTCTAGTGCATTTGTCACAAATATGTTTTTAGTCATGTTTGTTTTGCTTCCTTTTCCTCCCCTCCCCCCCACCCCCCCTTGGGTCATTGAAGGAAAGTTCTGGTCCTTACAGTATTTGCTCAGGGCAATGTTAAACATGCAATATGTAAGCACAGAGAGTGTAATTAGAAGTAATGGAATGGAAGAACAAATCAGCTCCAGGCTCTTCTCGCTGTGAGGGCTATTAGAAGAGGAGCGAGTCTCAGCCGTTGTGCTCCCCTCCTCCCTTGACTGAACACAGCACTGGAGCCAGAGGTGCTAAATCGTGTCCTTGTGCCTTGGAAGGCAGGGCTGAGGGACCGGTGTGGCAGAAAGATGGACCAAATAGTCTCATAGATCTCTAATTTCTGTCTCCTGGAGGAGTCAGCTATTAGCCTCCCACTGTAAAAATCTTGTCATCATCACTTCTTCGCTGACAGTCCTGATGCCGGTGCGGAGGTCCTAGGAGGTGGCGTTAGTCTTGCTGAATCCTGTGAGGGGTGCGCAACCCATAAATCTCTGCGGAGACGTGCTAAATTTAAAAGTCGCTTACCTCCAGCTGGGAAAAAGCACAGCGTAATTATGTAGGATCAAATGCAAGACGTCGCTGGAAACGACAGCAGGAAGGCAGAGTGTCTGACCTCCTGTGACTTGATATTCATCACGGGCTGACTGTGGGTCTGCTTTAATTTCTCATTGTTAGTAGGTTTGGCCTTTGTAGGGAAATACTGCTTAGGATCAAACGATGTTTGCTGCGTCTCAAAGCGGTACAGGCTTAACACAGCGCGGAGTTTGTACTGCAGTAACTTTTAGTTTGAAATTTATCACCCGTTCGGCTCCGGTGCAAGCGAGGGCATCTCCTGCCCGCTCCAGGTGTGTTGCCCCTGCTCGCCAGCTGATTTAATGAATGAAAACTGAGGGCGAAATATTCTAATCTATTTACACGTTACCCAGAATGCCCCTAACGACACTCCCCGGGGAAAAAAAAACACGTCTCATTTCTGCTTTTGAGTCTCTTCTGTCAATTAGTAGAAAACTGAAGTCAGCGGTTTTACCTGCCGTAAATGCGAGAGCACCGGTTTCTGCCCCCAGCACTGTGTCCCTGAGCGGACCTTGGAGATGAATCCTGATCCACGCGTTCCTCTCATCCTCTGCTTCTTCAGACCGATCAACGACGGTGTGACCTGTGCCGGTCACCAAGCTGTGTGCATGCACCCCTGCCAGCAGCCGACCCAGCCCGCCATCCGTTTTAAATAAATTACAGGAAATCGATTGGGTGGCTGCAACACGCGGCAGCCAGCAAGGACAGGATCCTGAGAGTGAACATGGCTTGGCTTTCCGCTGAGTCAGGTGCCAGCATCTGCATCGCTTTCTTTTCCATCAAATTCTGTTAAATACTCTCTGGTATAGATAGATTTTGGGGAGAAGGTATTTGTTCAGCAGTCATCTGGAAGCAGAAGTTTCCAGTTTTCATGTCTGGCAGATGATGTCAGGTGTGCCCCAAAGCAAGTTCATTAAGTTTCAGTGTTACTGATGGGCCCTCAGTGGCTCGTGTTTCATAAGCAGCTGATGGTTCCCAAAATCAGTTGGAAGACTTGGCTAAGTGGGAAGACTTGGCTTCATGGATGTTTAGATCAGGCTGCTCTACTTTTGTTGCAGTCCAGTGCTTTTGCTTTCTCTTGGATTCTTCAGTCTTTCCTTTTACTAATTTAAGTTTTAAAATTTGTAGCTAACATCCTTCTGCTCCTCTAGTTTAATACGAGCTGCATATATCACCACTACACCATTTTCTAGGCACAGTTCACCACAAATAAAACACTTTTTTTTCTAATACCATCTTTCAAAGTATAATCTAAAGCAGAAAGTGTTTCATTTGCATTTTGAATATTTGCGAAAGTGCTCATTTTCCCAAAATGCAACGTCTCACCAGAAACAGCACGCGCGTCTTGGAGACGGACAGAGACAACCTCAGTGCTGCATCCTATGAAGAGGAAGGTTCGCAGGAACGGCCGTTCAGTTTTGCATCGCTGTGCTGCGCGCTCAGTTTAAGTGCAGGTGGCCCAGGGAGAAGAGGAAAATGTTGCTTCAACGTAATTCCATTATTCATTGTGCTGAATGCTTCATTATGAGAGGATGCCCAGCATCCCTGGGAAAGCAATGGTATGATCAGCTTAAAGGAACTATAAGAATAATAGCTTACCTCACGTTTACGTAATGCTTTTCGTTTGGAAATGCCTTACAGCCATCGATTACTCTTCGCATGACATCTGGATCGTAGATAATTGTTATTGGATCTATAAAGCAGCAGAGGACAAAAAAGGGAAGCGCTGAGCTCTACTTAATACTAAATATTATATGCACGCTCTCCAGTCTGCTGTCTGATGTGGATTTGGGTGAGGCACAGCCTGAGGTAGTGAACTTGTGGGGCAATACGTTGGGGCCAAATTTCTAATACCAGTAAGGTGGGAGGAAGAAGCTACAGAGCTGTCACCAGCTGCGAAGAAGCCATCGAGGAGATGATGGAGGTAGGGCAGGGATCTGCCCCTCCGACCGGAGAGGTGTGGGAAGTTTTGAAACAAAAAGCAACAGGAGGGAAAAGGAAAGAGGGATAAGGCAAAGGTTTCCTGAGTGATGACAGCAATCCAAATGGGCAGGGATGTGCTCGGACCATGGAAGGGGATGCCATCAAAGCCACCGGCACAGCAGAGGTGAATGCTGGTGGGAGGAGATGGGTAACTGCGCCCAGCACCCCTGAGCCGCTGCCTGGGTCAGCTGCAATGCAGCCAGCCTGAAGCTGTGGAAAACCATAATTCAAAACTTCAGGTTTTCAGTACTGGTCGGTGTCAGTAAAAAGAAAAAACAGTTGGATTTGTGCAGTCCTGATGTAAATTGTCTGTTTTAGAAGTGTTCCCCTGAAAGACGTGAAGTCTCTGCCATTTTCGTACCATTTCCAGTCCCAGTACCTCTCAGGACAGTGCTGGATGATTAGCTCCTGTAATTCTATCAAACGGTCAAAAGTGGGGAAGATTAAGCCTACGCTTAGGTTAAACCATTCGCTTGGATGCCAAAATTAGGCATGTGCTGCTTAATTGTTCTGCTAAAGTCCAGCGTTGCAAGGCAGAGCCTACGTTGTGCACTGAAAGAAATGACCGAGTACAGTGATTATGGTCTGATGCAGACAGCAAAAGATATAGTGGATACTGAGCGACCCTGAATACAGATGTGCAAGAAATTTCCATCCTTACCATCCATAAGTTCTCGTAATGGCTAATGCTCTGGCAGAAAAGGCTGAAGGAAAAGGGAAGTAGCTGCACTGTGTGTAAATGTAGATGTGCTCCATGCTGCTATGAAGTACAGCCTATGGTCAGATGAAGAGGCATTGCTGTATTTATAACTTGTTGTTTACTATTAATCAATTGTAATTTTCTTGCAAGGAAATAACTCTTAAAGAAAAAAAAAAGTGCATGTTGTTGCTTGCGCCGAGGAGCTGCACAGTAGGAGGCATACATCTACACCGTGTGCTTCTGTGACGTGAATTTTTTTGGAAACCAGAAGCTTGTCCTATTCCTGGGTATCTTGGGGGCAGGTCAGCCAGTGTTTCCAGAATTTTGTCTAGCTTGTTAACGGATTTTTCTGAGTCAAAGCATGTACAGAAGATATAGTGCATATGAGAATCAGACCGTGGCAGGGCAGGGAGAATGAGTCAGCTCCAGCCTAAGCTGCCAAAACAATGTGCTGCTTCCAGGATCGCAGAGACACGGCTGGATGGGATTTCCAGGTCTCCGCTTGCTCTCCCTTTGCAGCCCCTCCAGGGCTTTGCCGGCTTTGCGGAGCCTGATCCCGCTCCGGTTTGGGGAGTGGAGAGGGTCCAGCGCAACCCACGCTGTGAGCTCGCTCACGGGAACTCTACAGATTTGCAGTTTTCTCTTTCAGTGTTTACATGACTGTTAATGATGAGGCCACAGCAGCGAACATTTATAAGTTGTCATTGCTTGGCATAGGAATTAACCACCCTTGGGCAGAGAAATTCAGACTGCTAAAAGCTTTCTTCCTCTGTTTTTTATTTCATTTTGCAGATTTTCTCTGGAACCATATTAGAATTAGTCTGAAAAAAAGTACTTTCTGTTGGAACCCATCATGGCAAAGAAATGTGTTAGCTTATAAGCCCTGATTATATAATAACAGCTCCTTTTAAATAATATTTTATATGTTTGTTCAAGGAACTATTTGGTGTGTTACTCCGCTAGTTATAAAACTTGATGCCTTTCCCCTGAGGAACTCATAATTGAAAACAGGTAATTTGTACTATGTGTGGTTTAGGTAACGTCAGTACCTTGCAGGGGTGTCTGTCTCACCAGCAGACCCGTGCTGTGCAGCTCTGCATCATCTCACGGGGACCACAAGCTCCAGCCCAGAAGAATTTCCTGAGCTGTGGGCGCAGTGGCAGTGCCTTCAGCCTCGGGTGCTGCTCCGAGGAAAGCAGCTCTTCTGCCTCTAATCCTTGGCTTGGCCATGTGGGTGCAGCTCATATCTCTCCCCCAGAGTGTCCTCCACGGACCCGTTCCACCGTTATCGTGTGGAGCATCACTGGCGTTCACGTTACCCTGCCCTCTTATCCTTTCCCTGGCTTTGTTTTTGCCAGGTGCTGATGCTGGGCAGGTGATCGTTGCTTGAGCTTTCTGAGTTGGAGTGCAAACTCCAAGTCAAAAGGACAGAAAACAACATGATGGTCTGTCTTGTCCCCCCCCCTCTCTTCTTAGAAAAGTTAATTTGGGTGTAGTGGGATATGCAGAGCAAATCAGAGCTCTGAAGTGCTCCTGCGTAGTTTGATAGCATTTCTTCAAATGGAGCATCTTTTCGAGGTACTGTGCAAAACTGAGGTCCCACCTACTTTTCATGAGCTCCCTAACTATAGTTACACACATGGCTCGGAGCATGTGGACAGGTTTTTTGCTTGGGTTAGTGACAGATACATGAATTTTAGGCCAGATTGTCTTGCCTTTAAAAGCCGTAGAGCACAGTGCAATGTACTCTTGTTTTTCTCCAAAAAGGAACTGCATCTCATTTACCTTTTCATCTTGCTGTTGAAATCCTAGCATGATTTTATTTCCATCTGCAGAGGGCTTTGATGTAGCCTGGCTCTCTGTGCACGGAAAGGAAAGAACTTCTTGTGCGGTATGATGCCTTTACGTCATTGGCTAGGAAGGTAGCGCGTGTCCATAAGACGTCGTGTTTGCAATGAGCTGTGTTCAAAAACTAATACGACTTTTTTAAGGTTAGTCCGTGGGTGCTACTCACACAACTTCCATTAGCCGTTCCCCGGGTGGGGAGTGCAGCTCTATGGCCCCCGCACCTGGGTAGAAGTTGTTAGGTTTGCTCCTGCAGCCCGCATCAGCCTGTTGCTGTGAGAAGGGGTTGGCTTGGGCTATTTCTCCCTGTGCACCAGTCTAAGTAAGAACAGAATAAAAGTAATACACCTTTTCAAAGAATCAGGCAAAAAACATTTGGGGTTTGTTTGTTTGTATTTGTTTGCTTGGGTTATGTGTTTCAGAAAATTATTTCTCAGAGCTACTGATGTCCAAGATCAGGTTTTGTGATATAGCGGAAGACTGAAGAGTAGTAACGATATTTCAAGAATTCATGTTTCAAAAGTGCCCAAATGTCTGCGAAATCGGATGGAACTTGCTCTCACCAATGCCCAAATCGTTTTGAAAAGGGGGATGTAACTATTGCAGCAGTTCTTAAAATTTTAAGTATAGTCGTCACATCAGGCACATTTCACTTAGAATTCAAAAGGCGAACTCCGTTTTCACTTCCCAGTGTCGTACTTGCATGCGTAGCTATAAATTCAGTTTGACCCAGAGTATGAGTTTCAAAACTGCTGGACCTCTCCATTTAAAATATGCTGACTGGTTTCCACAGATCACTAGGAAGCTTCTGCTCTGATGCGGTGTCACAGCGTATTTTCGAGGAACAAATCAAAAACTCCTCAGCAATGCGCTGCATGAAATAGTAATTCGAAGGGCTGAAGCCTTATACCATGATGTTCTATAATCCTGTCTCAATGCATTTCCCTGAGTAAATACTCCTCCAGAAGGCTTGTCGCTGTTCTGGTTTATAGTGCTCTATAATTACAAAAGGGTAATCAATAAAATGTCTTAAGCAGTTCCTGAGTAGAGAAAAGGATTCACGTGTGAGGTGCACAGATAGGTTTTAAGCAATTTCCATAGTGAAGAGGAGGAATGGTGTAATGAAGTTAAATTCTAAGATGTTGCTGATGAATAACTTTCCTATTTTACCAGCTGGCTTCCAGTTAGGCGCTTGGGAATTTCCACGTTATGAGACACACGCTTTTGTGATGTAGCTATACGTGTGTAGATGTATAAAATATTATGTCACCGCATGACTGTCCCTCTGCCCTGCACAACGGTAAGGGAAAGGACTGTATGTACTCGACAAATATGTGCCGAGTAGTGCAAATATTCCTACCCCTGCCTGCGCTCTCACTGTGTGTTTTGGGACTAGAAAACAAGAATGACCTCGTGAGGAGCTTGTTCTGGTGAAGCTCCACATTGCTATTGTTATTTGTGTCTCACTGAGACCCAGCTCGAGGATTCTCGTCGTTTCCATTGTGCACGACTGCTGCTGGGCAGGGTCCCTGGTCGGCACAGACAACACAAGGAGTACGTACGTCAAATGATAGGTGTTGCTTTTAATTGGTAAACACTCCACACGTTTTTGTAGGTATCAAACGATAGGTATTGCTCCAGGAATCCTAAAGTAATTTTTTGGTAGAGTTAAAATGATATACTTCTAAGGTAAGGGTTTTCTTTCCCTGGTAATAGGCCTTACTTTATGCTACGTTCCTCATAACTCTTGCAAAATGCTTATTGATTTTGGTGGGAGTTCTGCTGAAATATGGGCTAAGCAGGGCATGCTGCGCGAAGCCCTTTGTTGTCTGTGTGATGGAGTTCAGTCATAACACAAAGTACCTGCAGCTGTAGTGACTCATCCCGTCCTGAGAAAAGAGCGATCGAGATGGTATTTGTCCATTCAAGGGAAAACATTGAAAGGACTTCAATAAATAGTCTACGACACCAGGAAGGATGTTAAAGAAGAGTTGATTTTTCCCTTGTTTAAGCATGAAAGAGGAGTGGGCTGTGTTGTCTGTCTTTAGGTTTGTGATTTGCATGCGCTAAATTAAGTATTAGCTTCAGTAAAAACCAGGACTATTTCTGAGCTAGCAGCACGCGTGTCTTCCAGGGCAGTCATTATATTTTCAAAATCTCATTATCCCTGACAACAATACAGCAATTAGCAACCATTAATAAATATTGCATATTATTTATGTAATAGAGTGCTTCTATATTGGCAGAAGTAAGTTTGCAAAAAAGCTATTCGTTATTGACGTACTGACGTCCGGTATTGCCAAGTGAAATGTGCTCGGTTACCCGTGGGGTGGAGTTGGGGACTCATTGGTAGGTAATCGGTTGCCAACCCGTGTCTCTGCGTGCACTGGTAGAATTCCAAAGTCCATGTGGAGGATGGTTTGCACAATTTTTAAGGCTGCTGTTTTGCCTTTAGCCAAGGTCAGGCTTGAAGGCCGTTCAGCTCGTTCAGACCTTGGCTGGTTACAGGGGAAAAAGGGGCTCCTGGAGCCAGTGCAGACCTCAGGGTTTCTGAAGAACAACCCAAGACAGCCAGACATCGGCTTTTTTAAATGCTTGCGAATCTTTGTATCTCTCACGATGTTTACACAGCTTTGCAAGTGCATACTGTACATTTTAGACCCCTTTTGAGTGTCTGACTCTGTGTTTCCTTCAACTGATAGCCGGAGTTTCCAGGAATACTGCCCTTTGCCAATGCCCTGATAATCTGAATGTGATTGAGCTTTTGTTTTCAAAGCCAATATTTAGATACAGAGCTTCTCATTTGTATGACTTTTTTTTTTTTTTTTCCCCCGAGGCCTCTAATGGCTTTGTTTACACCAGGACCGAGCCCAACCCCTTTGTCCTTGTCCTTCGCTATTGCTGCTGCTGCTGCTCCTTCCCTCTGAAACCCCTGCAGCGTGCTGCAAGCTGTAGGTGCTTTGAATAAACAAACTCAGCAAGTGGAAGCAGGGTGCTGGCAAGACGTTTCCTTGTTTGTTTAACTTCTGCGGGACGTGAAATAAATCTGTAGTTCTTCACTGTCAGAAAGCTGTCACGTACCTGTATGATTTAAAAGCGCGAGTCTGGCTTTCCACTGCGAGTTACACATGTTGAAATTGTGAAGGGGCTCCTTCAAATGCCGAGATGCTCTCATGGGTAACAGATCAGGAGCTGTCACTTTTCTAAAAAAAAGAATTAAAGACATTTTCTAAAAAAATAATTAAAAAAAAATACAATCCAAGTTACGAATCTTGTTTATTTTTCTGCATAGCATCCTTACCTCTTGTAACAGTGTCTGCAGGCGTGGGGTGAGCTTTCAGGCAGCCAAGTACACAGCTGATTTTTTTCCTTGGCTGCCATTCATCAGATGGCATGGAAACTCCAAATTTTGGAGGGCTGCATCTCCTCCCCATGCCCGAGCTACACCCCGGCTGTTTTTTAGGTCCTGCACGACGTGGCAAGGCAGAGCAGGGCTCACGGCTCGCTGCGCCCGCTGACATCCGGCGTCTCTGGGCGCTCGCTGCTCCGAAGAAACGGTAAAGTGCAATTAATTATTAATATCAAGGCCTTGTTTGTGCCAACAGAGCTGCGTCCGAGCCTGCTGATTTTTGCATGAGATCCATTGTTTCTGGTCGGGATGAGTGTTTCCCTGGGAAAGGTTGAAGGAAAGCGCGTGGGGCTGGGGGAACGTGAGCAGTGCGGAGGCGCCGCGGGGCTGAGGCGTGAGACCGTGAGCGTAGCTCTGCCTTCAGGCTTTCTCATTTTCAAGATAAAGGACCCCCATGAAAAAGAAATTTGGGCATTGGCCTTTGAGGCTATGGGAGTAGTTTGATGCGATGCTATTTTAAAATGGCTTTTACGCTTGTCTATAAAAATAAATAAATAAACCCGCAGTCTGAGCCTCTAACAGTGTGGCAAAATAAATCATTTTCCGGCTCTGATTTATCTGTAACTGACTTCTGCGCTAATAGCGTTTCACCTCCTCTCCTTCTCCTCTCGCCAGCTGCACAGTTCAAGGCACTAGAACTAGAATGTGCCCTAGAACGCCATTTATGAGGTTGCACATGTTAAAAAATGTGCGTTTCCAGCGCAGGGCGTTGTGTATTTCTGAATGGGGTTTAGGAAAGGTAATGTCAGGCAGGCATCAGCATTTATCCAGAAAAGCAGTTTGTTCCAAAATAGCTTCCTGTCAGTCTTTATTTCTTAAGACTGAAACAGTTTGTTGTCAAAATTAAGTAGTTAACACAGTTCTCATGAACACTAATATAGATTCCCTTTTCCTGACATTTTCTCTCCGTGAGTGATAGTTATACATTAATTTTAATGACTGTAATGAGAGTGAACTGCAGAAAGAGTTCTTCCATGACCCTGCAGTGCGAACTGGAGATGTGATGAGCGTTCAAGGCGCTCTTAGACTTTGTATATTTTAGGTGATGTTTTCCACGTTATGTCTGATATTAAGGCTGAACTCATGTTTAACTCACATTTTATTGTTACAAGTGTTTCATGCATTTTTCCTAAAGTTTTTTGAACCTCATTAAGTAGATAAGCTTTTCATGGTGTATTAATTATGGAATGTTTTTCTAAGTGTCTAAATACCTAATTTCAGCACTTAAAAAAAATGCTATTCAAAAATGCATTTAGCCTCTCCCGTTCCATAAATAATATCCTGTATCCAAGACTTCATTGTTCTCAGCACTGTGGTTAGGCCCTTTGTAAAGCAAACTTTAAATATATTCTTTAGTTTTCTGTTCTTTGAGTTGCCTGGTGGGAGGATGCAAACATGGGACGTATAGAAGATCTTTCGTTTTAATTCAATTGCTAAACATTTTCACTGCGCTATAGTTATTAGCTGTTTGGCTTTTATTACCATCTCTAACAAGCAACTTCTACCAATGAGTCAGAGAGTATATAATAGCAGCAGAAATGACATCGGTGCCTGTCTCCTGGGTGTGCTTCCAGATCCATGCAAGACACTTTCGTCGGGCTGATGGAGAGATTTTAAGGACCATGAAAGGAGATGTCAGAAAAAGCATTTTTTAATATTTAAAAAGAAAAAATACAAAACTTCTTCCTCGTCTTCTGAAAGTGAGAGCTGAAGAGTTTGCTGCATCTGCACAAAATAAAAATTCCGCCACCTTCACTTGACACTCGCTGGCTGGTGGAAGCGGGTCTTAAATGCCTTCTGCACCCAGGCGGACAATACAGGGGCTGTAAGTACTTGCTACTTAGGTCCATGGACATCAAGCATGAATGATTATGTCTCCATCAAATCTTTGTTGGAAAACAGAATCACAGAATCATTAAGGCTGGAAAAGACCTCTAAGATCATCCAGTCCAACCATCAACCCAACACCACCATGCCTGCTATACCAGGTCCTGAAGTGCCACGTCTACACGTTTTTTTGAACGCCTCCACGGATGGTGACTCCACCACCTCTCTGGGCAGCCTGTTCCAATGCTTGACCACTCTTTCAGTAAATAAATTTTTCCTAATATCCAATCTAAACCTCCCCTGGCACAACTTGGGGCCATTTCCTCTTGTCCCAAATAAATAGACAATGTGCTCAAAAGTAATTAAAAGATATTCCCTTCTTTGAAGCAACATTTGGGCTTTGCCCTGATGCTTTTTTCCCCATCAGAGCCTGAGTTTCATTTCAGCCACCCTCTAACAGCAAGAGATGATTGTGCTGAAACGCCGTACTCAGCTGAGACTGTTTTTCACAACCCAGCACACAGGTCCCTGTCTCCCTGTGGTCCTCCCTGTATTTACTGTGTTAATAACTGAAGAGACATATTTTTTCTTTTGAAGTTGCAGAATAGTACAATTTGAACGGAGAAATCTGCTCTCTATTGGCTTTGAGTTGACTGTGTTAGTCTTCATTTTTCAAGGGGGAAAAAAAGCGCATGGATTTCATGCTTTTCTAAAACATTTCTTTATATGATGATTTCACAGCTGAGCATATACCTAAGTGGACCATCCTTCTCCAAAGATGTGGTAGCAGGAAGGAGGAATTGCCGATCTACCTTAAATTTGAGTAAGTACCCAGTGATAAATAGCCCTTTACTGGGCTGTAGTGGGTCCTTTCACAGCCTCCTTGGCAAAACCGTGTTGCAGTTTGGGGGAGTAAGTGATGCTTAGGGGTTAGCTGGGCTTGCTTTTCTAGTACTATTGTATACCTCTCCTGTTTGCTGTTCCCACCTTGCCTTATTAAGGTAGATCAATATGTAATAAATGATTACTGGAATTAGCTATATGGTATTCATGAGGTGTCATTGGTAATAAATGAATGCACAGTAACTCCGTGGTTATAGCAACATGTGGCTTTTTGGTCGGTTGTCCAAGATAAAGTATGTATTCTTTGATCCCATAAGAAAGCCTCTGAAGAATAAAATATTCTTTTAGTTTTGTTCCACACAGTATTGGAATTCATAAAGTTTGATTTTGAACAGTTTAGAAGGGGTTATTCCAAAGGTTGCCGAGTTCATCCAGAGTTTTTCATTGTTTTCAACAGGTTATGGCTCCTCTTAAATCAAACCACAATGACATACACAACCTTGAAGGGTTTCTGTAAATTATAGCATCATAGGGAGGAAACACTCTTACTCTGGGGTTTTATATCTGATTTATTTACCATCTCAGGAGAGTCAGATAAGTAGAATGACTTTCATATGCTGAGTCAAACAAGAAATACCCCAAACTTTGAATTGTTTTGCTCTTTGGCTACTTCTGAGAGTCATAGCACATATTTTTGAACCTGTTTAGGTCTCATACCTCTTATCTGATAAACGTTATCTGTTGTCTCACAATGATCTTGGATAGATTTCATTCTACTGAAAATTTTGGGCTGAGTCCACTTGTGAGCCATTGCTCTACGTAGTACAGCTATGGTCATAATTTTGATTTGCTTTATAATGCTGGGTTGATCACAGCTGCGATGTCCTCTCCTGGCTTCAGCAGCAGTGATGGAGCAAGTGTCCCTCCTCTTGTCCCTGGCAGTTTCCCCTGACCTTCTGCACCGGCCCTGTACCCGGCCACCTCTGGACATTGCAGCCCAGCAGCTATCGGCATTTTGAAGTCAGGGCTGACTCTTTGTGGGTCTCAGAATTGGCTTTTATCATGCTGTTCCAGTTCTTTTCGACAGCATTGGCTAATGTCTTTAATGGCCCGTCAAGGGCCTTTTTGTGTAGACACGTAGTCTGGAGTAATTAGTCTATCGCTAGCGGGGAAATGCTTCTGAAAGGAGCATCATGATTCCAGGTTTCCAGGAAGAAGCTTTCAGAAGCCATGAACGCTGGTAAAGATGCTGCTTCCAGCTCCTTTCCAGGCTGGCTTGGCTTAGGCACTTGGCCTCTGGCTTGGCTTTCCTATTTGTAAAAGGAAAAGAGTAATAATTCGCTTACTTGACTTTTGCGTGATGATCTGTTCTTTGTTATGTTGTAGTCTGATAGAAAACGCTGTCAGTCTGATGAACACCTTGCAAGAAATAAGCCTCCTCCTGCTGAAGTTTTTTATCCTTTTTATTGAAATCTGATGAGAAATAGCATCTGTGCCTCTTGTTATACTATTTTATATGGAGATAAAATTCTTAATTTTCATATGAAATCCATCAGCTTACAACTGATAATAAAGAATAGGCTAGGTCTCTGTTCCTGCTCTTGGTAAAATCTGAAGTGAGCTTTGACTGGGAAGGAGGAAACGCTTTTGTCCACCTAGTTAACTGCCACACATGCCAAAAAACCAGCAAGATGGGATTTACCCTCTCCAGAGAAGGCCACGTGGCCCTTGCCCAGCCCTTGGCAACCTTTCCCATGCTGCATGCAACCGCAGCTCTTTTGCCTTCTATATTTGAAGCTTCATCTAAACCATCTCGGTTTTCATTTTGATGGTTCTGTGTCCCTTTTGCATTATGTGAGCCTTTACGAAAAAAAGTATCAAAAAAGTGGTGAATACTTTAGTTCCAAATATTTTATGGAATATAAAATATGTTTGTATAACGTAGAGCTATTTTAGAAGGCTTATTAACATTTTATATAGAGTACAATGTTTGAAAGTAATGGTCCGATTATTTATGTGGCAAGACGTCCCTGACAATTTTCATATCCATGCCAACTATTTTAATAAGGTACTAAAAAATACTATAATCCTCTGACACTAATGCTTTTCTTGGTAACAGTCCTCAATTATATCCATACTACAGTTTACTTTAACATCGTCATTAAATCTGTTTTTTTTTAAGGTTTTAAGCAAGTAATTTTAATGCAATTAAACAGCAACATTAAATCATAGATGATTTTTTTAACACCCGCTCTCTCACAATGAGAACTGTAGTAACGTAACAGCAAATGACAGGGACATCCTGTAGACATTACTCCGTGTGCTAATACGTCCGAGGAGCGTATTTACCCGATGAAAAGGGTCCCTGCTCACTGCAGGGGGCTTGGACTAGATGACCTCTAAAGGTCCCTTCCAACCCAAAGCAGTCTATGATCCTATGTAACTTCAGGATCGGGCCCATTTCGAGCATGTATTGAATTCAGGGCGTTTTCTCTGGAGGCAGTATCAGATCATATAAAAGGCAGCGTTTTTCACCAGCCTGGCCCGCTGGTCATATTACATTACTGAAAGATCACCTGATTTTTTAAAAAGTCTTTCTTCAAGCATTTTCAACACTTTGGAAGTTGCGTTATGATGAACATCTTTCTCCAGGCAGCAATTGGCATTTTTGTTTATTTTAGCACCTTCCATCTGTCCGGAGGAGATAAATGCAGATGTTTGGTTTGAAAGTCTGAGCATATTAGCCATGAGAAAAGCCACGTGTGAAACTGAGGACATACTTTTAAGGAGTGCCCTTATAAATTCAGAAAGCTGTTTTTTGTGGAGGTGCATTTATTTGACAGTAGGCAAATAAATAAATGAAATAAACCCAGTATAACCCTTCCTGAAATGTAGTAGGTATTGATAGATGACAATGAAATGGTTTTGAAATGTTCTGAAAACGGTTCCTTTAAGTTCCAGCTTTAAACAGTAAAGTGGGGAAAGCATTCTTTTTTTATTGGGGGGCAGGGGGGAAGAAATAGCTATTAAGTAGTGCTGGCAAATTAAATAGATGCTAGGTTAGTTTTCAGTAGTCAAATCTGTAAATCAAAGACAAAAGATGAGCTATGATGTTATTCTCATTGATGAATATCAGTGAAACAGTTTTATATTCCTGATAAAGGCGAGGTAAATTAAACACCTACGGCTAAACTCGCTATGGAAGGGGTCTCCGTTTGCGCTGTCAGAATGAGTTGTCTATGAATAAAGCAACTGCAAAGTTATTGATTGGCCTTTTCCCTTTTGTCTTGGTGTTAACCCACTGGTAAGCATGACTTGGCAGGATTTATATTAAATTTGGGAAGGACATAGACTTCAAGTGAGGCGAAAAAAAGGAAAAGTACGAGAGAACTGTTACTGTCCGCCTGACTGCAGTGCAGCCCCTGGAGGAGATGTGTCATGTCTCTAATCCACAAGAACAGGAGTAAAGATCCTGCCATGAGGCTGGCGTCACCAGGGATGACCTGGGAGGGAATGGCAAGGGCTAATTATCGACGGGAGTAAGGAGCAAGAGAATCCCAAACTGGTTGCAGATGTAGCGCTGGGTACCGACTCTCAGGCGAGTTCTCCTCCCCTGGTCACCCCTACAGAGCAGCGAGCTAGCGTGGGTACAACGGAGCCCTAATTCCAGCGGAAAACTGCTTTCCCACATCACTGCGGTCAGTGCCGTCGGTTTTATCTGTCACGACTGGGAAATATGATGAGGGGACTGACAGAGGAATACAGGAGGTGGAAACGGTTTTCTGTGCTTCTCTCACGACCCCCATGTGGTTTTAAAAATGTCTCTCAGAAATGGGATGGCAGCACAGATTATCCGCGTGTCTGAAAGGGGCTCGCCACCAATCCTAACGACGTTTTACGCTCTGCGGCAGGAAGCCTTTCTTTGGCCTGCGCGAGGGGATGCAGCGCAGTGCGAGGGGATGCTCGTCCCTGCCTGGAGCCCTGGACAAGAAGCAGAAGCAAGAAAAACAACCAGACTCCTCTTTTGTAGTGCTCCACTGTAGCTTTTCGCGTGCTTTCTTTTGCCTAGATGTGCTACATTAAATGCTGGCTGCTGCCATGCACCAATTAGAAAGCAAAGACCACAAGTCTACTTCCTACAAAAACTAATTTTGCGCATGGATAATTACCATCGTACTGGATTTACTCTTCTTAGTGCAATTAGTCAGCCCGCATAGAAAAAATAAAAATCAAAGACCGTCTCACAATTTCTATGCCCGTATATAAGGAAGTTGAATTAACTGCAGACAGGAGTTCTAGTGTCTGATTCGAATAATTTTTAAAATTTAATGAGCTTACATCTGTGCCACCCGTGTGTGTAAGCACTTGTCCCTTGTACAAATTATTTTTGTCTTCAAAGTCCAACAGATAACGCACCGTCCCGCAGGAGTGCCACTTCTGCACAAGCTGAATTTTAAGCAATCTTTGTTTAGCTGATGATCTTGGGGAGACTTACCCGCTTCTGAAGATGCCTCTGTTTAACACTGAACCAGTTAATTCAGGATTGCACCGTGAATCTTCTTTTTCTCTTTAGGCTATTATGTTGTATGTAGTTGTATCATAGTTTATACTGGTTTTTTGGATGAAAGCTGATCCTGAAGTAACATAAGAGTGTGCCTATTATAAACAAACGAATAACTTCATTACGGCGGTGAGTCTGTAACTGAGGTAAGTTCATGACACTGGCCGTTATGAAAAAGAAGTGCCATTTCAAGAAGTATTTAAATGAGAAAGGTAGAAGGAGAAATATTAACTTTTTTTAAACCAGATTAAATTTAAAGGCAGGAAAGGGAGATAATATGAAATATTGGTTGCTCTAAATACAATAGATCTTATTCTTCGGATAAACAGCTGCTTCTCTGCGTGTGGGGCATGAAACCAGTCATAGCTCTCTGAGCATGAACTATAGGAGCTGCACAAGAACTACATAAGCACCCACCTCCACACTTATAAATTTAGTCCATTGGGCAAGGTTTTGCGTCACATGGAAATACATGAACATCTCTGCGTGACTTATACGTGTGCGCAATAAATTAGCGATAGTGTCCATGGCAGCGAATAGAGGGTTTCTGTAGGACACGCTGTCTTCAACGTTCTTTAAGATGGACCTTTCTGTAGCAGTTCAAGGTACTAGGGCTGTTAGAATAATAAAACTGCAGTCCTGTGAGTTGTCAATTACTTTTAATCTACCTATGGGGAAAAATTAGAAGTCATAACATTATGGGAAGTGATTTTTCTCTTGCTTTTCCTGCGGAGTAACGTTCAAATGGAATCTGAAACGCCATGGGTTACATAAAACATCTTAGCAAACGCCCATGGAATTTTTGGCAGCTGTAAGTGTAGAAACCTTGGGTAACTTGTAACAATCTACGTGCAAGTTTAATACAATTTTAGAGAAGTGTCGTGTTGGCTATGATTTTGTGAACTTCACCTAAGGGTTTTTCCCTCCATTTCAAAGAAAACGTTCTGATTTCTGTAGCTGTACAATGAGTTAGCACCAATGCAATCAGACTGACAGCACAGTCACTTAGATACCCCAGTAATTCTTTCAGTGGTTTTACATAGTACCTGTAGGAATCAGGCTGTACAAATTTCTCTTGCTAACTAGCATCCAATTGTCTGCTTTAATTACCACTAAATTTAGTTACTACTAGATTATTGATGATATTTTTTCCCTTTATTTCAACCATGACATTGACCATAAAAAAAAGCCCAAATAAAGGATTTGAAACTACTCTGAAATGCTCAGTGTGTGTTTGGTGCAATTTGTTCAGGATGTTTCCTGAACATCTGAACAAGGATTTTTTTGCGGGCTTTAATTTCATGTCCTAAACATGAACGAGTGTTTTGCCAGAAGAATTCACATAAATATCGGCAGCAGAAAACTAGCTTGGTGTGGCGATACATGATCTCCTCTGGTGAAACACTGGAAATATTTAAATGTTTAAAAGTTTACATAATTTTAAAAACGATATTTACAAATCAATTAGATAACGTTACCTTTGCCTCACTTAAGCTCCAGAATAAGTACTAAACAGCAAACCTGTAGATTTCGAAAAAATGCGGGCACACACCTCCAACAGGTAACGTCCAACCCGGATATGTATTCTCTGGCTTCTTAAAAATTTCGTATTTTTCATCTTTTTTTTTTTTTTTAATTGGAACTCTTACAGTTTCAGCTTGCTAGCTCCATAAGGGGGCTTGATTGATTTTTATGCTAATCCTAAATGAAAGACAGCTGTTGTACCCACCGGCTTCAATAAAGCTAATCCAACTCATAAAAGTCTTGTAAACAGCCAGATAATTATGTTACGATTTAGAAGGGATTTCATCTTGTAAGGTGCTTATAACCCTGAAATGCTCATGATTTTTTCTTTTCTTTTTAGGTTAATGAACACCTTCAGACCGGTGTTAGTGGGGATTTGCACGGCTGCCAACACCGCTGCAGCGAGGGGTGGGATGGGGGTCCTGCCCAATTTCACATTGCTGATGGAGGAAGGGGTTACGCGTGGTGCGAGCGATGTGACGGGAGGGCTTTTCTACCCCCGTCTCTTCCAAAGGAGGAGTTTTCGGATGGGGTCGGAGGCAAGTATCCCATCACTTTGCATTCACAGCTGCTGGCTGACATTGCCAACGAATTCATGCATTTCTGTACAAATCACGGCGTTGCCCCTCTGCCCAGCTCGCCCCTTGTGCGTTACGGCTGAGATGGGTGTCAGCAGGGGCATGGCCCGGGGGACTGCCGCTGCTCAGCCCGGCCAAAGCCAAGCGAGCGAGCCCGTAACGGAGGGAGATTTTTATAGCGGCGCTCTAAATTTGATTTGTTCGCTTGAACATTGTATAGAATGGTGGTTGTTCTTTTATTAAATACTCGTAGCCTTAGGGGGACGGTTTTTACAACGTTATTACACCTTATAGTAATAAATCAACCCTAATCACTTCCAAATGATGAATGGCAGGGTTTTTGGCATATCCAGAAAGAAGCTGTTCATCCACCAACTAATTATCACCGTTTGTATCTTTACAAGACGTGTGTGCGTATCTCTGCACGTGGTCCTTTTCACTCCAAGTACGTATGCGTTCGTGTGAGCCCATATTAGCTGCCAAACGCAATACTGAACGCAGAACTAGTTTCTTCATTTAATACATGCAACAAAATTAAATTAAACCTCAACATAAGCAGGGCAGACTTTAGTTATTAATCCTCCCATGAGCAACTATAATTATTTTTGCCAGCACTAATTTCATTTGCATATGTATTGTTAAATTGCAAATCACAGTGAACCAAGAAGGGTTTTTGTATGTTTAGCTGAATTAAGCAGCGCTGCTTAAGCACATTGACTATGGTAGCTAAAGTGCTAATTTAAAGGGGGGGAAAAAAGCAGCAACGCACTTACATAAAAAGGCAAATTAACAACTTTGAGTGTTTTCTGATCTTGCCGTGTTTGCAAGAAGTTTCCTGGGAGAGAGTGTTGTCCTACACGTGTCGTGAACCACTGATTTTGATAGTAAAGATCAAAGGTGGCCTGGCTGAATGGACCCAGCTCAGTATATGTGTTCAAAACCAAGAAAATTAATCACAAAGTATNGTAATTTTTTTTCCCCCCCCCCCCCCCGAAGTTCAGCCACACCAATGAAAAATTCATACAATTTTCCTGAGAGGACTGAGTAGTTAAGTTAACATTAATCTGCATGAACGCAGATTTGGGGATTCTTATCGCAGAAATAGCTCTTAGATAACCCCACTTATTTTACAAATGTGAGTAGCCGGAATCAATACAGGAGATACTGAATTTGAAAATCTTCAAAGGAAATGAAACGGTTCAGTTTTGTTCGTTTGCTGTGCTCTTGTTCGGTGAACGCCTGTGGTTTGGCATGCTGATGGAGGTTCATTTGCTGCCATCCGGACTCAGGATTTAAATATCGCTCTAGAGCCTCCCTGGCAAAAATACCTCCCAGAAGTGGCTCGCTAGCGTTGCTTGGCAGGGCTTTATTGTACGTGCCTTTTACACGGGCTCCAAAAGGCTGCGATGAACCGATTCCTCTACGAATCTGTTTCGTATTATTGAAACTAAAAATAATAGTAAAAATTGTTAATGGCTTCCCTGAAGCATGATCTGTTCCTTTACAAACTTCGGATACAAAATCTGTAAGAGGTATAAACGAACAGCGAACAGCGAGTACGTCTGTTCAGCTGAGCCACGCTCTACCTGTTGCTCAATTTATTTGCTAGCTTCTGATCAAGTATCTTCTAGCGAAGAAAAGGTGGAAGAAGCTTCAGTGCAGTACGTCGGGAAAATATTCCTGGTGAGTCTTCAGCAATGCCGTAATTGCTTTGGTGGCATTTCAATGGTGGTGTTTCTTTTATTAGCTGAAGGCCAGGCATTGATCGAGACTGTGAAACTGGGTTCGTTTTGCACCAGATGAATCGCGTTATCGGTTTACTTTGAAGCCAGGTAATGTATTTATTTCTAGATGTAACTTGTAGGCACCAGTGTTGGAAACTCATTGCAACTCGTTCTGGATAGTTGCGTGGCCCTTGTGGTTTCACTGAGAAAAGACATGGAATAAAGTTACAAATCTACAGGGCAGTTTGTGGGCTAGCCTAAACCCAGAACTCCCAACAGGCTGATCCAGTTTTCATTTCACAGAGTTTTATTAAAAGAGGAAGAGGCTGAAGAAAGGGTTTTCCAGTTGTAACGGGAATTAAGTGTATTTTTTTCTGTGAAGAAATAATTAAGTTTTTGGTTTATCAAAGTACTGACCTGACTTTTCAGTGTTTTTTTTTTCCTGAGAGCTTTATTTTTAAAGCATTGAAGAATTTAACAGACTTTCAATTGCTGTTCTTCAGAATATGCACTTTGGAAGGTTCAGAGCTGGAATTTATGATACCAATTCAATCCTGGTAGTTTTTGATCATATAATAAAATAAAATTAATTCACTATGATATTTGTCAGACGTGCTTTGGGCTGTATGTAACTTCAGGTGCGTTGGTTTTATTTTTCATTTGCTCTTCAGCTGCAGATGGAAAATAACTTTTATAGGACTTTGCCTCCCGTTGTGTGTGCTCAGCGTTCTGCGCTGATACAAAACACGCGACTGTCGGACAATAGACACGAGAAAAATTTTCATTTGGGCCAGTGGATGGGACACAGGCTTCCATTACCATTTTTTAGAAAACTTAATTCTGTGTCTCTTTGCTTTGTATTGAAAATTATTGGTATGGGCTTGGCTGACACAGTGTCTTTTTTTTGTCGTTGGCAATAGTTGTTGTAAGGCAGCAAAAGTACTGATGTAAGTAAACTCGGAAGGTTCTTCCTTTCCCTCTTTTTTCACAACTTAGTTTTGGATGTTAAAATGGTCACTACCAGTTGCATGTTTACAGGCTGTTGGAGGGGACAACTCAGACTTTGAATTTTCCTTATGTTGCAGTAGGAGAAGCAATTTTCATAATGTTTGTTGGGGTTTGCCTAGAGAATTACTGTGTGACAGATGATGAAGGAGCACTTCCAGAAGGAGGTGGGCTGACTAGTATCTCTGCCTAGCAGCGGCGCAGGGTGGACCGTACAACAAATAACTGGGTATTGTTTCATTTCCACCGCTCTGCATAGGAGAAATAATCAGAAATAATGAGAAACTTTTTCCTTCACTCCTGCTGCGTCCTTTTCCGTTCCTCCATGCATATGTGTGAGCCCACCTTCCTGGCGGTGGGATGTCCGTAACGGAGAGCTGGCTGGGATCATTAGAGGAGTGCTTGTAGCAGCCTCTCAAGAAGTGTGAGAATTAGAAGGGTTTTTTCCTCCCTTTCCATCGACCCACGAGACTCAGACGGATGCCTCTTCAGTTTTTCAGGATGATCTTTATTTTTGACAATCCATTTCAGCACTTAGCTCAGTTTGCTTAGCTCAATGACTACCTAGAGCAGTTCTGAGGATAAAAAATTGTCCTGTGCTGAAAAGAAGATATGACTGGGGTTTACTATTGCAACGCTGCTCACAAAACTTCTGCAAGGAACCCATTTAGCACTGCATCCATTTAGCACGGTGATACTGAGACACTTTGACCTTAAATTATGAAAATGTGCATGTTAATAAGGGAGAAGTTGCCAAGAAATAGGGAGGAGAACTAGGAAGCAGCAGTATCTCAAAGCCGCAGCTGGGAGTTTCACAAAGCTTTTTTTCCTGCTCAACAGGCAGAGGGAAATAAATTGGGTTTGTTAATGGAAATCTGTTTTTTCAAGAAGAGAGCTCAGAAGGCAGAGGACAAGAGAAGGGAATGGTCAACGTCATTTCTTAATGCGTAGCGTTTTAAACTCATTCCTTTTTACAAATAACAAAATGAAGTAAGATTTAGAGCTGCTGAATCTGAGTCAGAAATAAGTTTCATCCTCAAAGAGCTCAGCTCATGTAGTCATAAACGATCTACCTGGTTTTTGTTTAAACCTGCGCTCTTCTTCAACGCTGTACAACTTTCTGCATTTAATATTGAACTCTTGATTTTCCAGGTTATTTCTGAGCAAGACCCACTGGCTTTTTTCCGTTTCTTTAGTTAGCTTTCCTTTAGTTACTGAAAATGTTTAACTTATACATAGTGTTTCTGTCTCTCTCCCTCAAAAAAAAAAAAAAAATATTGTAAGTGAGAAAAGAACACAGTTTCATTTTTAATGCAAAGGGTAGAAAGGAAAAAAATCCCAGTGCTCCCTTGTCATATTTGCACTTTCTGTAAAGTACTGTATATCAGATTGACCTTGGGCCAGAATGGGAAATGCGGAGCAATTTTTAACAATGTGGGCATCAATGTAATCTTTCATCAAGAAATAAAAACGAAGGAAAATAAAGAACTTGGCTTAGCAGGGTTTTGTAAATAGATATTTCAGAATGACGCTCTGCAGCACGACAGATAAAAACAGGTTAGAAAGGACATCTCATGAATGATTTTACTATAAAGCGTGGAAAACGTAGTGTGAAATTACTAAGTCAGGTGTAAACTGTATGTACGTGTATACATGTACGTGTACCCTCTGCCTTAGGATGAGGTCTGGAATTTGCCCCTTTGCTAGTATTTTACTCTGAAAATACCTGAAAAGGCCTCGATAGCTTTTTCACCCCGATATATAGGGACTACAGATCTAGGAAGAAGGAAGTCACAAACAAAGCGGAGTTCATTTAAACTTGAATACACAACTGACTTCCAGTGTGTTTTGTTGTGCGATGGGCAGCGAAATGTAAAAACGGGTCTCGAGATGATGCAAGCAAGTTTCCAAAATTCCCTATTCTTTTTAAGGAGTATCAAAGCAGAGATAATTTGCACAGGGGTAGTAAAGCCTCCTCATCCTGGGAAGAAACATTCTGAGCAAGGAACAGAAAACAGTTGCTGGAGGTGCTGGTATTAGGAACAGATTTCATGGGTCGGACTGAAGCCATGCACCTCCTTGGCCCAGCGGCCAGCAGCAGCTGTCCTGGGAAGCGGGGAAGCATCCAGCAGTGCTTCCAAGTGTACTTTCCCAGCCTCCAGCTATTTGGTTCTGAATTTGTGCGGACCGAGGATTTTGGGCTGCTTTTTAGTTTTTAATAGTGATTTCTTGTAGCTCCGTCAGCAGCTCAGCTGCAGCCTGCTCAGGAGGAGAAGGGTGAAGTATTGCCATTAAAAATATATCGGATTGCGAGAAGGCATGAGAGCTGTCATGGGGACACGGAGGTTTATGAAAAACTGCAGCTATGAGCAGAATCTCCTTAGACTCCATCGCTCCCGAGGCACTGGGCTGATGATGGTATCTATCAGGCCTTGAAGGGATTAAGGAGCAGGAATGGGCAATAGCTGTCCTTGCTCTGCTTCCTCACATCTCGAATTAGCTGTGCTGTGCACATCACGACTTTTCTGGGTTTTTTTGTGGATAAGTACCACGGTGTGCTCGCCTCCTCTAGCATTAACTTGGTGAGGAAGCAAACAAATGGGCCAGNGTGCCAAGAAGAAAGAATATAAATGAAAACTAAGACTTTCAGGTGCCCGGAAGATGGGTTTGGCTTAGATATTCCAGAGTAACCGTAACTGGGATATCTTACATGCAATTGAACAAAAATATAGCAATGCAGAAATCTACCCTAATTGGCAACCTAGTTGGTGATATAGGAAGCTTGTAGAGAGAATCAGATTTAGGTGGTGCAAAGTGAAACCCCACTACAAATAGAGTGGGGCAAGGCCATTTGTCAAATTCACCACAAGGGAATTGAATTCACGTGTTTTCTGCCTAAAAAAAATTTCTATTTTTTGCCCAGACTATCTCCATCCATCTCCACAGTGGGAGAACTACAAGAGGAGGAGTAACCCTTGGGAAAGTCTCTTTCCAGTACTAGAGATTACTCATGTCCCTGCCTTGAAATGAACAGAAAAAAGCTGGTGGAACTCCTGGTCCATGGATATGCAGAGATCCCTGGATATTGGGGCTGTTCTTCCTCAAAATTCCCCTCCTGAAGGAGCTCTAGCATTCCCAGCCCAACTCCTTTCTCCCAGTACATCCTGGACATTCTCCAATGACCTGTTTCCTCTAGTCATTGCTCCCACTTTGATTTATCTTCACCTCTCTGGCATTAGTTCAGTACAAATACCCAGGAATTCTTCCTTTTACCTGCAGAATCAGCAGATGGGAACGGCTCAGCCCTGGCGTGAGGAGAGCAGCGTCTGGAGTCTTCCTCTGGGTGGGTCGGGAGTGTAAGTGTGAGCCCAACCAGGATGGCGAGCCATTGCTAAACGACCTAATCTACTGCTTCACATGAGGGTTTGCAGTAGTGTTTGAAATAATCATCGCTGGCATTCGTTCCAGTGTCAACGTGACGGTAGGTAACTGTGAGTGCTTGCTTTGAGCTCTGGCAAGGCAAATATGAATGTAATTTTTCACTGGACGTTTTCTGCACAAATCGGGTTACGTGAATTCCCGTGTATGCTCTGGGCTGACAACGCTGCTGTTGGTATCTCCGGGGCGTGTTTTTGAACAATGTTCTTCCTAGAATCTCAAACAAGAAATGAAGTAATACAATAATGCTGATTTTAAACTTCTGTTTCTTCTCACTATCCACCGTGACTGTAATTAAGGCAATGGGGCAAGAACCCATTAGTAGAAATGTTTGTATTTATCTATCAGTCCAGTTCTACCGTACTGGGTCAAAGTCCACCGTGGGGTGATCTTGGGTTTGCTTTCAGCAGAAGCCGATGTGCTAAAGCAATGGGAAGCGCTCAAAGACAAGCGTTAATGATTAGCACCAGGCTGCCTGCCTTTGTCAGGCACGTCGTGCTCAGAGCGCGGAGCGGATGCCCCAGACGCTGCACGTGGCCCAGGGTTCGGCAATCACCAGCACATGGTCCCTCTGGAAAAGAGAGGTGGTATCAAAGGCCACGCTCTGCTGGATAGTTTCTTTGGGAACAGCCCTGGAGGCAAAACGTGCATCTGCTGGTAGGTCCGTCCTGAGCAGCACCCGTGAGCCTTCCCAGAGCCACCTCATTTCTCCAGGGACTTTGCTGCTGCAACCTGCTCGGCACCGTTAGGTTTCGCTGCTGACTGCGCGGTCTGTTCTGACTTTCTGCCTTCTCTAGAACTTTCCCACCGGTTCCCAAAGTTCCAGATAAGAAATTAGCAGAGCCCTAATTAAAAATGTTGAAAGCTAAAGTGAAGTGAGTGCCTCCCCCACTCAAGAACGAGTTGCTTCTGAAGTTTAACTGGACTTCAGCTGCTCTTCTGAGAGGCCCTGTGTACACGTGTGAACCACAGTGTGCAGGAATGAGCTGTTATTTTGGGGTATTTACTACACCTGTACTCCACAGCATTAAATGTACAGCTTTTCTGTCACCTTTATCAATCATTTTTGGAATTGAACTTACGCGCATGGCACCTGAATACAGAACGTCTGGCCGAATACAGAACCAGTTCGTTTTTCATTCAGGAGCTGCAGCACCAACGGCTTTGTCCAGACAGCTTGGCTGTCTTTATCAAGGCTGGGTGTTCTATACTTCAGGTAGCTCTTCCACGTTATTTCTAGCTGCAAGAATAATACTCGCTTGTTAATTTTTTGCTGTTATAAAATCAGATACCGCATAAGACTGCATGCCCAATTTTGAACACACTCCTTTGTTTCCTCTCCCCTGTTCAAGACATTTTGTGCTCCTTAAATCCAGCGCGCAGGCAGTTGGGAAGGCTCTGGGCTTTCCAGTCAGTAAATCCACGTCCTATTGCCTCCGCTGGACCCCGTTAGCCATCTCCTCTGAATGGTCTCTGCCTTTTTTTTTTTTTTAAATACAAAAATTTTTTCCCAGGTAAGTCCATATCTATCCTGAACTGCCTGTGAGTAGCTCTGTAATAAGCACCGTTGGTAAGCAGCCACACTGAGAGGTACCCGCAATGAAATTAATAGCAAACTTTCACTGACAGAAAGGCCAGGCATTCATCCCGAAGGTTCAAGGATCAGCAAATACAAATTAAAGCGTTTTGCTTCTGCGTTTGTTTATTTTGTTAAGGCATTTGTTTATAGTTTTCTGTTTATGTTTAAAATCTCAGTCCTATGTGCAGTTACGCACGCATTTACACATGAAAACGAAATGCAGACAAGAATAAAGATTATCACAAAGAAAACGAGTCGTTTTCAAGAATTTATCCAACCCTACCTTTTTATGGCAGATGAAGGAAAGCAAATAAAACCCCCACAAACTCCAAACCCCACTCTGTTGTACGTGAGCTGATTTTGACTCCTTGGGACCCTTGGCAGACCGAGTAAGAAGATGCACTGACATTAACTCTCGCGTGTTGAGTTTTCTCGTGTTCCTAAGGTGAAGTAAGAGCCTGCGCCACTGAGCCTCTTCGCAAGGAGCCCGCACGTGTCGCAGCAGATGGAGGCTGGAGTGTGAAGCACCATCCACGCTGTCTGAAGAGGGGACAAGAAGACTCTCACCCTTAATAAACTGTTCTTTTGAAACCTCTCTACTGTGGCTACAGCGCAAAAATGGCCTTAAAGTACTCAAAAACTCCTTTGGTACCAACTCTGATACTTGGTTGCCTTCAGTTGAATTTCAGTACGCGCCGTTGTATAATGGCTGGATTTGGAAGATCACTGGAAGTAGAAAAATACATCTGAAACCAGCAGATATTAAAGGTAATATTGCGTTAAAGATAACGGTGAACAAAAAGACTGTGCAGTACGTGCCCGGGGCAGGCTGGCCAGGAGAAGGAGATCCCTGATCCGGGGACTGAGTCACTTTTAAAGAGGTTGAAAATGAACAACGAACATGAGTCAAATGTTAGTTTTGAGTCAGTGTTTATTCTCCAATGAGAGATGTATTTGTGTATGTTGAATTTTGGACTTCACGTAAAAATTACATAAGCTTTTCTAATTTTTGCAGGAGTCAGCTTTTGAAGCAAAAATAGCTCCAGTACTTTTATGCCGTTTTAATTAACATTGTTTAGTCCTCTAAAAAGTGTAAAAGCCTATGAAGTGTCTGTTGTCAATGCTAAATGATCTTTCTTATTTTCTTAAATAGAGGTATAAATGACAGAGAGAACCTGTCTTTTGTTGGTAGGACAATGTAACCCAACAGGAATTTGAATTTAATTGACATATACATTACACCTACACCCAGCTCTTACCTTATACAATATTTTTTTTCCATCTGCTTCTGAGGAAGGGAAAGGCAGAGCGGGTGCTGGTTTGTTTTTGTTGCTGTTTAGCTTAAGCAAGAGCAGGCTCTTGTTCCTCCAGGTTGAATATTCATCTATCGAAGCAGACAAAATTAATTTTCTTTGTTAACGTTTAGAATTTAATATAGGGTTAGAGATAGAATATCATTTCTCCGCTGCCATAGACGTGGGTTCCTGACCCGGACAGGAATTTCAGCATCCCCTGGTGGAAACCCTTTGCTGGATGCCCGTATTCAGTTGCACACGTATGGTGTCTTGGCTACGTAGGAACGCACCGGCTTCCATCTGCTGGGGTGGCATGCTGCCTGCTCAGCACAAATTGTTTGTGGTTTTTAGCCCCAAATACATGGATTTCTAAGAGCCAGGGCCAGGGCTGCATTGTGGCACGACCTAAATGTGAGGGTGGAGAGAGCAAAGCTGATGAGGGGTCTGTAAATATTTCACTGCAATACTTCACTGATTGCTGAATTTCCATTTCTGGTTATGGTGCGCAGGGAAAGTACACAGCCTTTGTGTGGTAGCAGTGAAGCAAATAAGCAAAACTTTATATTTCTAAATTGAGGAAATAAGCTCTGAAAATCCTGGAAATGCTACGTACACTCAAAAAATCCAGAGCGCCATTTTTGTATTTTTCTGATCATTGGCGCACCTTAAGATGCTATCATTTCACAGGGATGATGAGTAGACTAAGGGACTTCCTACCACCTGTTGAGCTGTCAGAAACGGCAGATGTTAGGTACTTCTGGAAATATAATTCTAGATTGGAATTTAAAATTCTTAATTTATTTGCACGTTTCTGAGAAATGAAATAAATGTGATTCCTAATGATCTAAGTCATTATGGAGAAAAAGAACGCTTTAAAAAATCTGGCGCCTCAAGACTGTATCTTCGTAATTGTAAATATAAAATAATTTCTCTGATGACAATGGAATGCTGTACAGTAATTACAGTGGCCCAGGAGAACACATTACTGCGAAGTCCCAAGCTATAAAACAGCCCCAACATTATTTTTATACCACAAACTCTTAGACTTCCTTCAAGAACAACAAAGCACAATACCCCAAGGCAGTCTAACTTCATATCCCAGGAAACAGAAATCTTTTTTTTTGTGCGTGTATGCAAATTGCATTTTTATTACAGCAAAGAGAAATGTGTAATTTTTTTTCTTTTAGCTCACTGGAAAAACAGTTGATGTAATTGGACAATTGATGTAATTGCATATGCAACTGGAGTACTTGCACATGCAAATAAGCGATCATTCTCGCAGTTACAAACTTCTGTGAGCAGTTACAGTGTATTTCTACGTTGCTCAGGCACGTAATTGTATGTGTGTTTTGCACCTAGGTTTTTTATGCACATCCTACCTACTTATTTATTTCATAACACCACTGTTACCTAAATATGAAATATTCTTTACACAGCAAGCAATAAAAATAATGGGTTCACCATAATACTCGGGGCTGTGAACACATTCTTGCTAAACTGTGGCGTATTTTACTTTATGGGGATTGAAATAAACGCTACTAAAGATAAAACCTCATTTCAGCTCCAGTTGCTTTGCAGCAATCAACAGCGTACAGAATGTTTTGCCGGTTCCTGAGGCCGTGTAAGGGGAACATGACAAGCAACAGTTTACTACATTTTTTAAACCTATCATTGCTAATGATAAAATTTTAGGTGTAGTAACTTTTTTTCCTGCTCTTTATCTTTTCAGTTTTCTTGGCGTCAAGAGAGATGGTCTATGGCCTGGTAAAATCCTCCTTTTGGCAACATATGCCACAACATTTTGCAGCCAAAATATTTTGCAGTTCTGTTTCCAAGCTGCTGGACTCTCAGGATGGAGCTGTGCGCACTTGGGTAATTTCTTGTGGTTAAGTAACACCTCTTCCACTTGTTTTCTCCTCCTTTTTTTACCCCGCTGACAGTGGTGGAGGGCATCAGCAGCGCGTTTCAACGAGGTCAGGATTTCAAGGGAACTGGTAGAGCCAGACCAAGTAAAAATGGGACGAGTGCATTTAATTTATTACTTTTATTGACTTGTGCTATTCTAGAGCAGGAGTCCTCCCAGTCCCCATAGCAGCTAATAAAGGAGACTCTTTGAATTTATGAGGCAAATAAAATCTCAGACTTGGAATATCATTGTTAGTAAAATCTAGAGGCACTATTGAAATAAAATACAAATGCTAGCCTCTGAGCTGTGCAGTGACGCCCCTGCCTGACACCCGAAGGGCCGGGCTGGTTGCCTCTTTATGTGCTGAGTGAGAGCTCTCCTGTTATGAACAGAAGCGTACAGGTTTATGGGAAGGAATTACTGGAAGGCAAAGTGCCCAAGGTGAAGTGAAGTGGAGGGAAGGAGGTCTTACGAATACAGATTACCTGGCCAAATTTTTGCGATGTCTTGACTTATAATTGAATTACATCTCATCTGTAATAAGAAATTAACATTTCTGTTTCTAATCGTAATTATTTTGCCCTGAAATTTGTGAGGTTTTTTCCCTCTTTGGCTATATCAGTTCACCTATTTTCTGTGCAAGGATGTCACGGAGATTTATTCCATCCTTCAAATACTATCTTGTCATTCTAGCTGTAAATCCAGTAGCGGGGTCACTTTCCACCCTGGGGGCTAAATCTGCCTATTCATACGATGATTGCAATCCTAGGGGGTTCTGTTCAAGTTCTCCATTATTAATGCATGAAGTGTTTTTTTTTTTAAAAAAAAAAAACCACCCCTTCGCCGCTGCCCAAGTGAGGAAATACCAATTTTCTTATATATGAAGGAGGAGCTGGTGGGTATAGAAGTCAAGCCCTTCTAAAAGGCTTATTAGGATAAAAGAATTTGAAGCACTCCCTGGGCCAGAGGAAGACTAACTTAAAATCTATAGGCCAGATTCTTGGCAGTATGGATCAATATAGATCCACTGAAGTCTGCAGGATATGTTTATTTCTCTATAAGATAAACAGCTGGTCCTATATGTGTTTAAAATATTTAAGCTAGACAAATTCCTAGTAAGGTCAAAAATATCTTTTTTTTCCAACAGCTTTCTGGGCAAACAAAAGAGCCAGGAAAAAATACTTTCCCATTCATATATTTATGGCACAAGAAATGAATCTTTCAGACTAAGGCATCTTTTTTATTCTGGTGATGCCGTGCTCCATCTGTACCCTGAGTAGCTCTGTGATTGATCCAGGGAAGATGTGAGCCTACTTTTTTCCACACCTGTGAAGCCAATTCCTATAGCTCTACATGTTCAATCTCCATCTTCCTAATCATTATCTGAAAATCGTAGTGACTCTTTTGGGACAACAGTAAAGAGGAGGAAATTTGATTCTCAGAGGCCGTGCTTCCTCATAAATTCCTCTCTATATAGGCTGGCATCTGTATTGAAAAACTTTATGGATTCTTGCTTTGAAAATGTATTAGTGCCTGACACTGCCAGAGACTGGTTTATTTGGACTTTTGGCTTGATGCAATCTGGCAATTCTTCTTTCAAAGCAATGCTCTGCAAACAGCAGAGATGCACGGAGCTCCAGAGACTGATATTTGTTCTGCACAGACATAGAGATGTATGCTCTGAAGGGTGAATAAGCCTGGAAATGACCTTTTTTCAGGTGGGTGGGCATCTCTAGTTTTGGGCTTCAGCAATGGTCTGTAGATATCTGGGCAAAGGAAGGGTTGTGGCACTTCCACATCCCATTTGGAAGTGGCCAGCTGGTTTTTGCCGGAGATCAGGGAATGTGGAGAACCCGAGTGCTCAGCCTTGCTCTAAATGCAGTAATTCCAGTATCACTTTGTGTGCATGAGCTCTTTAGATTCTACATGAGCTCTTTAGATTCATACTAGGCAACACCAGCCACAGCATCCAGCCCTGAAATCATTGCAGCCTCATTGACTCCTCTTGACTTCAGCCAGCGGGGGTGGACCACCAGGTGGTCAGGAGGCCACAACTCCAGCTGGAGAGCATCGCTGGATGGAGAGCATCGCTGGATGGAGAGCATCGCTAGATGGAGAGCATCGCTGCCTGGTGCAGAGCGAGCTCGGCCACCCGCTGCCCACCTCCCTCCTCCACAGCACATCCAGCTGAGGATCCAGCACGGTGTGCCCATGGCAGAAATTTCCTCCTCTGAGCTCTGTTTTCACATTGTGCCTCTATTGCCCTTCCTGCATTTCAAATTCAGGCAAATGCAGTAGCTGGTATCTTTGAGCCATGCAAACAGTAAAATAGATGCTCGGGTAAATCAGAATTTTTTAATTGAAGCGGAATCTACGGAGTTTCACATTCTTCGGTGAGTCAATGCCGAACTATTTACATCCTTGTCAGGCAAACGGAACGTGGGCGTTAGAGGGTGAACCGGGAGAGAGAGGGGTCAGGACATTGCTTTGATATTCCACGCAAAGCACGTAGTCTGTCTCTATTTGTCCTTTGAAAATGTGTCTGCAAGAAGAATGACGTTTAAGAATAGCGTTATTTGAAAGTTCTTCCTCTGTTTAACCTTTGTGTGCAGGGACTACAGTATTTTGTTGAACAAACACTTGGATTAGATTGGAACTTGATCTTTAGATAACATTTGTGACTTGATAGGAAGAGCCTCTGGCTTGGTCAGTTCCACTGAGAGGCGAAGAATTACCTTTATTTATCAAATTAATGCACAGTTTTAGGGTTAGTTCTTCAGCTGACGTAATCCAATGTGACCACAGGATTATCAACAGAGCTGCTCCGGTGTGTAATAGTGTTGTGTCTTGTGGAGAAATTCTGATGCAAGGAATCCCTTCACGCTTCCCTCATTTCACCTTCTCTCACTTTCTTCAGTTTAATTCTTAATTCCACTAGAAATCCAGAAAAAAAATAGTGTCTTACTTTGGTTTACGTTTATTCCCAAAGGGCTGCGGAGTAGGAGCTTTCACTACTCACCCATTTATCCACTGAGGGAAAGTGCGGTGCCACTCGTGCAGATTCATGTCCTCCTCGCATACCGTTGGGCAGGTGAGCGTATGCTTTCTGTTTCATGGCCACAGCTACGTGAGTCAAGTAGGTGCAGTATGACGTTTGCATAGTAAACCGTATTATTTTCTTCATTACTACTACTTGCATCTTCCTGGCTTCTGAAAAAAGTTCCTACGATGCTTGGTAAGAGCCGCAGAGGTGAGTTAATCCTGCACAGGGTATTTATCACTCAGCAAACGGATGGCCACTCACGCAATATAATCTTGCAGTTACGTCACCTCGGAGCACGTCCCACCTCATACTGAGTTTACAGCTGATTTTCTCTGTGCAACTTCATGGTGGAAGACAGTTAGAAATGGTCACACCTCCCACGGATTGGGATGGAGTCGCACCCAGCAGCGCTGGCAGCGTTCCTCAGCCGTGACCTCCTCGGTGCCCGCGTGGTGCTGGTGGCGGGACTGACAAACTGCTGCCTGCTCACCCCTGCAGTAACAGCAAAGAAATAGCCACGCGGCCATGAAATAGCTGTCTTTTTGTAGCCTATCGATGGCTTTAACCCACACATTTATTTAGGCAATGCTGCCGCTCTAGACTTTTCTTACAGCTTTGCTAGTGTAGAGATGATGATTTGTTCTCTTATTTCCTATTTCCTTGCATAGGTCTAATGCTTTTTTTTTTTGGTAATGTATGTTTAATCCCTACTATGGCATAGGGATAATAAGATACCAGTTTGCTGAAATCCACAGTTTAACTTGTATGTCCTGATGTGTAGAAGCTGAACTTTTGCATACACACCTTGTAAAGAAAAGAAGAAAAGTGGGAAAGATTTTTTTACTCTTTTTTTTTTTTTTTTAAAAAAAAAAGAAAAAAGGGAAAAATTTTTTTTTTTTTTTTTTTTTTTTTTTTAAAAAAAAAAACAACCTGAATTAGTTGCAAGTATCTGTAGTGTTCAGATCTTGGCCCAGGAGCTTATGCAACCCTAATTCAAAACGTTCTTCTGTTATTCAGTGGAAAGAAACTTTTGTAGAGGACGTTTTCTTATAAAATATTCTGTTCAAAATATGCCTCCAAATTTGAGGCAAGTAAAAGATACTGTGGCACAGTAACTGCTCAGTGTTTCTGTTTGCATTATTCTGGTTACTGCTACAGTCGGGAAGTGAATGAGAACACAGAACAAAATTTTTTTAATGATTTCACATTTCTGAGAAGTCCATTTCGCATTTCTGCTGCAGCTTGGGCTTGTCTTAATCAGACTCTTTCTGCCATTTGGAAGTAAGTGATCTACGTCGCTAGTCAGAAAAACACTTATTTCTACGTGCAACTTTAGGCTGATGTTTTAATTCCTTGTGTTCGAGATGTTGGTGAACAGTACGGTGAGGTTCCATGCTTGCTGAAGGAGCGTGGCAGAACAGACCTTGTCAGAAACTCATCCACGTACCTGGCAGCATCCCGACAGGGATCCAGCGGTGAGGAGCCCACCCAGCATCACGGGCTGCTGAGCTGAGTATTCCCTTCTAGCAACACACGGAGCCTGGGGCTGGGCTGCTCTTCCTGATGCCATGAACACCACTGGCTTCCATAGAATAATCCATGCTCATTGCAACATCGCTGCTAAAGAGATGCACGAGAAAAAAAAAATCTTCACCACGAAAAGATGTAGACAAGCATTAGGGATGTTTAAGTTTTTAAGGTAGCAAGATGAGAAAATGTAAGTCGGTGACAACAATCCTTTAAAGTAGAGGGAAAGTTGGTATTTTTGGCCACAGTGTAGCAGAATTTAAATTATACAGTTCAAAAAATACAGAACTGTTCGTAACACAAATGAATAAAATACATGTTTTGCAGTAAGGAGAGATTTTTAGAGAGGAAGGCAATTACAGCCCTAAGCCCTTCACAGTACGGAGCTATTTCTGTGCCATTATCCCTCGTGCGGTACCGCAGCTCCTTGGCTGGCCTGGAGCGCTGCCTCCTTTCAGAGACTGAGCTGATGCTATGGTACGAGCTATTTGCAAAAACCCAAACTGAGCCTTGTATTAAAACAAATCCCCCATATGGTGGCAGCCTTTTGAAAGATATGGGGAAAAAAATACCTTCCATTTAATGTTTGTTTTAATACAGTTGGAAGGGAACATACATAATGTGGAATGGCTCCTCTTACTTTGATGGGGAAAAATGGTCGTCTGTAACGTACGTTCGCAGGAACCTGTAAGAGAGCAATATTTCCTAATGCTAACAAGATTATTTCAGTTCCAGACCTTATTTCAATAGATGACTATTTTTAGTCATTTCATTGCTTCTCAAGTGCTTAAAATAGTCACCTTCTTAGGTTAATAAATATAGGTCCCGCTTCAATTACCAGTGTTGTTGTTAACGCCTCAGCGTAGGCTACACGGTGACTGTTGGAAGAGTTTGTTCCTCTTCTATGAGATGTTTCTGCTTATATTCAGCAAACTCTAAAATTAGGCGTTCAGCAGCGTCCCCCTTGTTTCCAGAAGCTTTTCAATGAGCGCTGTGTTGGCAGCTCCTCTCCTTTCTGCTGGTGCTGGAAGGGGAGCCATGGAAAGGGCGAGTGAGTGGGTGCCGTGAGAGGAACAGGGAAAAACTGTTTGCCAAAGACTTAAGTTCTGTAAATCAGGGCCGTGAACTGTAAAGCGCACCAGGGAAGTTGGGGCTAATTCCTTTAACTGCCCATTAGACTTACTTTTCCTGTTCCTGCTTAAAGCAGCTGATTGCTGAAGAAAAGCTGTTTTCTGGGGAAAACACTAAATGTTTTGGCTGTTCCTAGGTGGCCAGTTAGGCAATGCCACTAGGGTCGAGAAAAGGTTTCAATTTTCTTTGCCATGACTTAGGAAGATTTCTTTTTTCTTTTCCCTTTGTTTAATGGGTGATGCCCACCAGACTCAGTTCCGACGAGCAGCGATGTTGGCAGGCAGGAGGAGACCTGACGCCCCGCAGACCTTTGAGCTGCCGCAGGGAAGAGCAGCCTTTCCGTCTTGTGGCACCCAAGCAAAAAAGTAGGGTTTTTGAAAGCAGACTTTGAAGTGCAGTGGTTAGGCAGTCTTTTGTCTTTCTTATTGCTCAGAGTAGGACTACTGTACTGCCCTGAAATGACCTGTTTCTGCACTATTTTGTCCCAAGTAATAATAAAAAAGGAGAGAGAGAGAAATGTAGCCAGCGATAAACACATCTGAGAAGCACTGATGGTATCTGCAATATCAGCTCCTGTTTTCAAGTCCGCTTAGCCTGTGGCTCAACTACCAGCCTCGCACCCCGTTTTCTGCAGGAGGTAGGAGCTGTTTTCCCAACAGGAGCTGTGAAGGCAGGGGGAGGACAGCGATGCTTCTCTTACGGACTCGCCGCCCATTTCATGTTTCCTCTTTCCGCTCCGCACAAGGTCCCCTCCACGGCCGTGGTAAGGGGGCACGTTGTCTTTGCGAGCTCTCCGCGCTTTGCTCATGCAGATGAAATCACTCTATTCTAATGGCTCTGTGAGTTACAGCCTGCTTATTGTTTTAGAAATAAAGATATTAGTATGCAAATGACTCTGGAAGGTGTTTCTTCTCATTAGAGAACGGAGATCATTTGATAAAAGATGCTGTGTGCTTCATCTGTAAAAAGGCTTAGCAAATTTGTCTTGTCTCAACAGCACTCTAACAACAAGACCGATTGGATAATGCAGCAAAGAAAGCACAGGAGACAAATGGTTTATGACACTCAGGTTACCTTTACTGTGCAAGGTGGGCGTGAAATTTTTTATGGTGAGACAAAAAAGATGATGGGCAATTAACTACAAACTCATGCAGCAGGTTTATCATATGCTCAGCTCATCCATCTGTGTCTCAGCCTCCAGTGGACTCATGAGTTTCATCAAGAAAGCCATTTTCAAACCAGCAGACCAAAACAGATCGTTTTTGTCTCCGAGCTCCATCGAGGTTTTGCAGTACTTTTACCTTATGTTTACAATTTATGGATGCAACACGTACACGTAGCGGAAAAGAGTGGTCCAAATGTTTTTCCCCTTGCAGAGTACATGTTTTAAAATATTTCTCATTCAGGGACCAGTTCTGCAAATACTCGTACGCATGCAAATAACTTTATTCAGATTAATTCCATTAAATCCTTTGAGGTGAGATGGTAAATGTGGTAGGTAACTGCATCGAAATTCCAACTTCTGTCCTGCGATGACTCTGATAGAATAGGTTCAGGGAATCAGGAGAGGAAGGATGAGCTGGTGGTTAAAGCGCTGAATTGGCATGCAAAATATCGGTGCTCGGTTTGTGCTCCTCTGCAGACTGTCTGGGTGACCTTGGGTGAACCACTTGGCCTAGTGGCAACTTAGTTTTGACCTGTAAAGTCGGGATAGCTGTCGTTATGTTCATGCCAAAACAGTTAAATATTAACTATTGCCCTTCACAGTATTATGCCAATGAATATCTTATTAAAGGCATTTAAGAACTAATCTTAGATAAATAATATTTTTCCTTAACTAATTAGTTTGATGGAGTCTTGCCAGATTGGGTAAAAAAAGAAGCAGATTTTCAGAATCGCAGGCAACTATTTTTATCCTAGGAGGTTTCAAGTCCCTCTTCTCTTTTCGATCTCCAAATCTAACTGCTTCACCAGATGCATACACCTCCCAAGGGACCACGCTGGGGAGGGAATCAATGAAGCCAGAGCCACGGGACTAATCAGTTAAACTGCCACAAAGCCCGGAGATGATGTCTCTTTTTTTCACCCTGAAAATAGGGGAGGTGCTAAACCTAGGTCATGTAGGAACACTACTAATAAGTTTTATAGAAAACGGAGCAATGCAGGTAGGGCGGTGCTGTCCTCAGGCCTGCCACGGGGCCCGCTGGTGCTGGTGGACAGACGCCTGATGACCTCGCTATGAAAATGATGGACTTCCAACTGTTCTCTTCCATGCCATTCTCTCGTTTGCTGATAGGAAGATGAATATCACTCGAAGGAAACAGTGTGTCCTAATTTTTCATTGATTTTTCAAGTACCTGTGAATTTTGTATGGCTTTACAACAATACTAGCTATTGACGTAACACTATGCAACTCTATCAGGCTTAAGCAAGTGAAAAGCTGCCTTTAAATTCGCTCCCTCACCACTCAACACCGCTGAAGAAAGTGAACTACTGAAGAAAGATATAGGCCTCGTGGTCTTTCCTGACAGTCAATAAATCGGAGTTTTGTCAGACCAAAGAGATGCCATAAAGAGAGCAGATTAAAAGAGATTAGTTCTGCCAAGTGGCCTGAAGAGAGAATTTACGGCTCCCCTCCGCCTGCCCAGCAGAGCCGGCGGATGCAGAGGCTCCAGAGGTCAGTGAAAATCCTTCTGCTCCTTCCACAGGGCTTTACAGCACAGCCCAAATGAAATCTGCTCTATTGGAGGGGAGGGGGAAGAAGGGATCAGGAGACGCTTGTTTTTCTTTTTCCATCCGTGTGTTACGTTTGCAAGAAGCGCACTTTTGATTTCTGTCACAAAATATTCCCTGTGCCCTGGTTGGTGGTGGTTATTGCAATCAAAGTGGTGCAATTGGGTTCAAAGGCATAATAGTAACTTAAAAAAAAATTGTAATATCAACACAGGAGTTGTGCTATTGTGCAGTGCTGCGTGTGCTAGCATTCGCATTGGTGGGTCTTCAAAAAGACGTGAAATGTGCACAAGCAACGGTGGTTGGTTTCTCAAAGCACACGTGGGATGCCCAGGAGACCGAGGGGTGGGATGTGAAGGGAGAGGAGGTGTAGAGCAGACTATAAGCAAGCACTGGCAGTTCAGATGTCAGTCATAAACTGAGTTTAGTTTAAAGCATCCAAAATTCAGAGCTGCAGTTGACTCTTGTGGTATCTGTGAATATTTGGATACCTTAAAAAAAAAAANCAAAAAAAAAAAAAAAAAAAAAAAAAAGAAAGACTTGGAAAATTGAACTTCACTTTCAGACAGGTCTGAAAATGCGGCAAGTACAGGCATCATCAATACTGGATTTACGGTGGCTGATAAAAACTTCATAAGCCTGGTCCTCATGGCCCAAAACTTCCCTTGGCTTTGAGCAGGGCTGTAGCCTGAGAATGCCATGCCAATAGTTAGGCAGCCCCTGCTGAAGAAGTTCTGGCTGGGAAACAAGAATAAAATACTGTCACGTATTCTGAAGTAATGAGGGGAAGGGAGAGCTTTTACCGGGGAAGCTAAGAGGGAGCGAAGGGTATTACAAACACGCTGTAGTGAAAATGCACTTAGACCTAAGAGAGCAGGGTTGCTTTAAAAACCCCTTTGCTCAGACCAGACAGCGAAGAGCCATTGATGTGTAGAGCCCTTTCACAGTTCATAGGAAGACAAAATGTGTCTTTATTCCCTATGCTGCCCCACAGAAAGGCAGCAAAACATTGTGATTTGATGGCCAAGTTGTAAGTAAGCCTTGTATTTTGCACAAAAAACATGAGACGCATGTCTGCATTTATATAGAGAGGGGTAAATGTATCTATTTTATACTTTAACCTTACTTTTGCATAGGTAAAATTACTTCCATCCCATTTTTTCTCCCTAGTTTTCAACAGCAATTTTCTAATTTCCAATATAAATGCAGATGTCTTACAAGTCTTTACAACGTGATACTGCAAATATTTTGGAATAATGAGCGCTCTGCAATCTGGAAGACGTCACGGTGGTTATTGTGTTTTGATCACAGTAAGCTATGGAGAGAAAACTTGGTGTAAAAAGGCAGTATGTGCATGTGTAGACTGTCTTTCCCATTTTCCTGTTTCCCTCAAATATTTTTTTTAAACCCTTTGGAAAATCCTTTTTGACATTATTTAACAAAGTGATACCAGGTGAGGGCACAGAAGTTTAAATGCTTAGAGTTAACAAAATAGACATAAAAGTCAGAATCTAAATAGAAATATCAGCATCTGATTTATCACTTTAAAATCTACAGATTATTTCTAAAGTTACTTCGGAATAGTTCGAGATAGAATAGAAACAGATAGGAAATATGAAAGGAAGACTGTCTTATCCATGAAAATGATTTGGTAACGTGCCTTTCCCTGTGGTTTTATTTGCCTATGGAGGAACTATTCCAGACAGAACAAGTTCATCTAAAAGCATGTATTTTACTTGCTAAAAAGGACATTCGCTTACTCCCAGAGACTGAGTATTCTGGCCCCCTTTGATTCACTGAAGAAAATTAAATGCAAAATAAGTAGGGAGAGGAGAGCTATAACAGTAAGATATATGACTTATTTGTTTTATGTACATCGTGCACGCCTCTCGGAGCTTTCAAATGGTCTGCTAAAATTTCCCTTAATGTTAAAGTCAATGCTTTTTCATTCGTAAACAATAACGTGTGCAAAACCACTGACACAAGACAAGATATAAAAGGTTAATTCCATCTATGAAAGTCAGTCTACAAACATAAATCCTCTAATTTAGATTGCAAAATCAGCGATGCAGGGGTTATATTTTATTTGTACAGCACGCCGCACATGACGACCGCTATCCGAGACTGATGCTCCTGAGCATCACTGCAATAAAATTGGTAAGATTGATTTTTACCATGAGTAAAGGAAACTGCCACGTGCCCATTAACACCAGTTAATGTGGGATATTTGGGAACTGGGCCTGGTGTCACCGGAGCTATTTGAAAGGGTTTGCTGAAGCTGCCTCGCACTACTTCAAAGCGTTGTTTAAAATTCAAACTAAGTAGTCATCCTATTCTCAAGTGATCAAGTGAATATATTTTAAAGTAATTAATTACTGGTTAATTGCCATGCAGGTTGCTATTCTGTATAATAAAATTCCTGGAAGTTTTAATTGCTGTAATAAGCTAAATAATTTTTGTAAGTATTTGTGCTAAGACTGAACAATCCTAAGGTAGCTGCACAGCTTGTGCCTAGTGTATGAATCTCCAAGAGCTGCTCATAAATTTTTTAAAAGCATGAGCTGGCACTGTTTCAGTGAAAGAATCGAATCCAATGAAAATCCTGAAATGAGTATTTGGGAAGCTTAATTAAAATAACTGCCAATAGAAAGTGCTAAGGAATAAGACCTGTACGTAATAAAAAAATTAGAAGTCTGTAAAACAAACTTTTCCTTCGAAGCCGTCGCCTCTGAAAAACGAGGCTTGCCCATCAAATTCCTGATAGAACTTTAAGCCATTTTGCTGTGAATGGCACTGTGTATATTTTGCCTCGGGAAAATATTTTTCCTGTATCTGGTTGGACTATTTACATCCCGCCCAAACTTCCATATAGCGTACGTACTAGCAGGTGCTCAGAGGGCACATTTAATGATGCTCAGCGTGTATATTCCTATTCCATCCCTCAGGCAAATTGTTGTACAATAGTCAATATTAAACAGTTTATGCCATGCCGTAGGAATTCTGGTGTCGTTTTGGTCCGAGCTGTTATGACTTACTCTCACTGCAGCAGACAGCACTGCCAAACCAACGCAGCACCATCAGCTGAAGCTGGCAGACGTATGTGCTGACCGTCCCGCCTGCATCGCTTCCGCTGGCTTGTCGTTGCCTTCTCCATTTGGTAACTCCAACCCTGAAAATATGCCACTGAATATGTCGGCTACGTTAGTCATCCTGTAGAAGAACTCGGAAAAGCTTGCTCCGTGATGTAGCAAAAAAACAATTTGCCAAACTTCTCCTGAAGCCAGGTGCTGCATCCCAGGGACACTCTGCTAACGCCCGAGTGGCTTCTGGATGAAGGATGCCGTGCTCTGTGCCGCAAGCTGTGCGAGAGTGCACAGCTAAGCGTGAGTCCCGGCACCAGCACCGGTAAAATTGAGTTATTTCTCTAGCGATGGTGCATTGACCGTATGAAGGACCTGTGATCTGCCTGGTGGAGGTCTAGAAAAGAGAGCGCAGACATTTTAAAGCTAATTCTGCCTTTTTTTTTTTTTTTTCCCCAAATCTGAGCTGTGCTTTTATATATACTTGGATATTTTAAAAGCCTTAATTAGTATCCAAAGAACTGTTGGCAGTTTTGGGGCGAGATTTTTGCTCTTATTTGCCTTTGTGCAGAGTAGGAACGTATAAGTAGAACTTGGCACTGTACACAGGACAGATTTTAGCTTGTTTAAACTGGGTTTCTAGAATTGCTTTGCTCTTCTTCAGGCTGTGTGAGTTTCCAAATTGGTGCTTCAGTCGGGGGAGTAATGCATCCTCTGGGCACTGCGCTTTGAAGAACATCACCGGCTCAGCTCCAGGCTATTTCCATGGTGAAATCACGACTCCACTCTGAAGTCCAGTCCCGCATTACTTTCATCAATCTAGTGTTTTATACCAGCTACCCTCATTTGTGCGAATTCAAGGTATTTGTGTGTGTCCTGCCAGCTTTCCGAGCAATTGCTGACCGTAGAGCAGCATCCCTTTGATGAACTGGTAGAAGGCAGCTTGTAGCGCTGGCGGCCAGATGGACAGGCTGCAGTTTCTATGCTGATATTCTGATGTGGTTTTGTTCGCCCTTGGAAGCAACAGAGAGCCTTTACAAGCAAAACTAAATTGCTGAAGTAGGCAGGCAATGGTGGAAGTTTACAGCACATAAAATCAAAAGTTGCAGGTTTTTGAGTTTTCTGCGATCTCCGTTGCGTCTTTACCTTTCGTATTTCATTGCGAGTGCACAAGGGATGGAGCGGAGATTTGCAGGCTTTCCTTCCTGAGGGGCTGGCTTTGGAAAAGGTGGGTGCGTGCTTGGTTGGCTTCAGGGAGGTTACAACTTGCAGGTAGTTGCGCAAATTTTGAATCGATTCAGAAAACGTTTATGCTATGAAGCCCAAACCTGACAGGCTAAAAGCCTGGGGGGCATAGAATGAATTTACAGAGACCCAGTGCTGTACGTGCTCAGCTGCTATAGGCAGTGTCACTGCTCTCCATATAGCTTGGTGGGAATGACGAGAAAGGGTTTGCTTCTCAGTTTTGTGGTTATAAAAGAGAAATATCTTGCCTTTAAAAGGTGTTTTCTATTGTTCACAAGAAAGGTGTTACATTTTAAGTTCATTATCATTATTATTAATCCAAAGCGCCTTTAAAAGAACACATATAGAACCAAACTGTGACTAAGAAACCTTGCATTCAGGTCTGGCTGCTCTCTATTAATGCTCAACCAGGCACTTAAATGTGAGATTTTAAGTTTTCTCTTACTCAAAAAATAGCCTTTAGCCTTCAGTAAGTTAGTGTAGAACAGCAGCGATTTCACCCTCTTAGGCTGTTTGTGTGTAGGGGACGGCCCAGTAAAGAGCAAAGCCCTTTGGTGAAACGGGTGGCTTCTCCTCATTAAACTGTACCATAATTAACTCGGGTGTTCGTCCCCTTTGTAACACATCGCTCATGGGAAAGTGCTTTTGGGTTCTTTTTAACAGCACACCTGACCCCTTCCCTCCCGCACCCAGAGCACTGGAAGGGCCATGGGAGGAGCGGCCTGGGTCCAGCCACCTTACCTGGTACTTCCAGTGTTTGGTACGGCTCCTGTGTCCACCTCGATGGGTTTATGTTCATGCAAAACAAGAAATAAGTAGAAAGGAAAGCTGGAGGGAAAATAAAAGAAGGATTGCGGGCCCACTCAGTGAAAACATATCAAAATTAATTTTGTTTTGGATGTTTTCCCCTCATGAAATACCCTTTGGAAGGAAATATGGCTTGACTTGTTTTTTCTGATGAATTTAGAAAGTATTTAACAAATTGAAGTAATTCTCCGTGCTGTAATATATTACTAATACTCTTACATGAACTCCTGTAGCTCTCAGTAAGAGTTGGCTAGGTATAACTTTATTTACAAATTTAGGACTCAAGGTCCTGGGGTAAATTTTGATTTTGATTTTTCCTTCTCACTCTTCAGCTTTTAGAAGATGACAGAAATTTGGCCAGACTACAGTTATCAGGAGCAAAAGGGACAGCCGTTCTCTTTGATGTTCGTGACAAAAAACCTGGGAAGGAGGACAGAAATATCAAAAATCGATACTTCAAAATCTCTGTCTTTCACAAAAGATTTCAAAACAACCTCCTCCCTGCCTCTTCCTTTGAGTTTTTGCTGAAAGGCTTTGTTTTAAGAGGGGTCATTTTCAAAAAGAGGGGGCAGGAGAAGGCTGGGACAGCCAACACCCCCCCCGCCCCCCTCACTTCAGCTACTGACTATTTACT